>JAOPTO010000606.1:198789-283119 GCA_033822845.1 Tetrapedia diversipes | reverse complement strand
TTAATAGCGCTTTTCAGAGAAATATTACGCTAGATTTTTAATAATCGCGATATTCTCCGCCGACACGGATAAATATTTTTGTGAAAAAGAAACGAGCATAAAAGATACAAGTATCTTTATAGAAAAGACATTAAAACTGTGATTACCAAGACCGGTCAAAATGACCAATTCGTAATTTTTCATGAAAACTTGGCAAATTCAGATATCTGTACCTTTGGAAATTTACTGTGACCCTCGTTACGCTCATTACGGTTTGTTCCTCTCGCATCAGGTATTTTTTTAATACAACTTTCAAACTGATTTCTTCGTCACAAATAAGTATACCCTAACCGTCGGTAATTACGGTGTTAATCGTATAGACTCAAACAGTTGGCAGATTTCAATTTCCTTTTTATTGCAAACAATTTCCGCCTCCCTGTATTCGTTAATTTCTCATTCTACAACCGTGTTGCTCGATGTAGCGAGACGCTGTCTTCACAAGTCAAACGAAATCCGTCTTCTTTCCGTACACCGTTTCTCGTGTCCCGTTAGACCTCAGAGTTTTTCGCGACCAGCCACCTCTCGTCCGAGCACGTGCAAAGCTTCCTGTGTACAGGAAACGAGAAAGCGGGTTCCTTCGCGATCTATCGATCCGCGAAGCTCGTCGAGGAGGCCACCATCGACGAGCTCGAGGATTCTCAGTGAAATGTTTCGAGAACTGCACGGTGATCCCTTCACGGATCCACTACATTACGTCGATCACGTCTGTATTGTCGCTCTCGGGTCCCTTAAGCCGGAAATCTTCGGCAGCCTAATTGTTCCGACCCTCGACGAGCGTCCCTTACGGGATTCAACGTGGATCACGGAGTTAAAGGCCGAAAACAAGCCTTCTCTTTCTTCTTCGGCACGTGGGATCGCGCTAACGAGAATTCTATCGTTCGAAGACTCGAAGTAGAAATGGTAAGGGCAAGTCTTTGATGTTTTTAAAACGTGAAAAACGAAGTTCAGTGCCTCCTTGAAACGTTCCTTAATCTCGTGGAGATTGAAAGAGAGCTTGATGTAATGCTAGTAAATTATTTTTTCTTCAAACTAATTTACATAAGGTTCGCCCGAGGGCAGTAGAGAGCAGAGATCCACGCTCTGCTAACGCATTAGTTTTATTACTTCTTTTGTTTTCGTATCGTTTGTATCGCTCAGACTCCATGCGAATAAACTACTGGTATTGTACTATGCAAGCTTTTCTGTAATAATCCTAAACCATCATTTTTGAAGAATCGTAGCTCCTTACATTTTGTCTAAGCACGTGTTACGATTCGTAGGAGGTAGGTATGATTAACAGAAAAGCTCGGTCATTCTTACGAACCCTTAAAGTAAGGAGATTCATTATCGCGAAATTTATCAAACGCGAGCAATTTGTCATTCCTTTACAACCAGGGGCTCGCCAATTTTTCCACGAAATCGCGTAATCGCGGGGCTAATCGATCAGCCGCTTCGCGACGGATTAACCTAGAAATACGGCGCTTCGCGGTCGCAAAAGTTTTAATTAATAATCGGACTTTCAACGAGTTCCCTAAGGCCCCTAAGAACTGGGCGGATAAGCAGGAGGAAGTAAGCTCCGACTTATTATTTAAATGCGCCTCGAAGAGTACCATACACACGAGCGCCTCTTTTGACGGAGGTAGCGTGGACGCCTCGCGTCTTCGGCGTCGCGCGAGCACCACCGAGCAGCGGGATAAAGATACGACACGAGTCGGGAGTAATTTAAAAGTTGCGCAAACGTCTCGAGGCTTGACATTGTTGGGCTCGCGCGCGCGCACGTGAACGAGCACGGAAAAATATTGTTGAGGGCGAATGCGAGCGGAGAAAAAGGCGTATAACAGCCGCGCCGCGAAGACGAGACGAAATTATCACCGTGTCCTAGGTGACAAAGAATCCTCACCTCGGCCTTCGTACTCGGAGACGTGGTCGAGGCGAACTGGGTCACTTTCGTACGTGTTTCTTTATATGTGTACATGCATGTGTGCATGTGTATGTATATGTGTGCGTTTGGTATGTTCGTGTGGTTGTTCGCAAACGTACCGAATTCAAGACCGTGGAGAGCATTGTCAGCGAGGAAGAAATATACATGCGCAGCGGTCGAGGTATCGTTTTCCAACAACTACGAGATGATCCATCGTAAAAGTTGGCGGAATTAATTGCATCCTGGAGAATTTTTTGTTTTGCAACGAAATAACCGCGGGGGCCACTATTTCGAGGGACGGCTACGGGGGTAGTTCAACGAGAAGAAAACTTCGAGGCACTTCGATTAAAGTAGAGGGGTTAATTGAGCGAGTCATATTCAGCCCATCCACTTACAGTCGTTGGTTTCGAACGAAATTTCGTTCTTTATGTTATTTATACAGAGGCGAGTTTATAGTTGTTAGAATAAAAAATATTGTACTAATAGATTCTTTGTTTTTGAAAGCACTGCAGTCTCGTCGAATGCACTTTTCAATGCTCATCGCGTAAGAATAGCGATAAAATGTTTTACTTACAATTTTCAAGAATTTTTTTAAATTATAATCCGTACATGTGTAGTGGTGACAATAAACAAAGAATGTGCTAGTGGATTCTTTGTCTCCGAAGGCATTCTAGTATCATCGAATGCACTTTTCAATGCTCAACGCGTGAGAATAGTGTCAGGGTGCTCTGTCTAAGATTTTCATGAATTTGTTAAAATTATAATCCGTACACGAACAGCCGTTTCACTGCGTAGAGACGCATCAGCACAGGTGTTTTATGCGTGACGTAGGATCGCGTCGAATGGGCAGCCGTTGCGGAAAGGATGCGGTTAACCCCGCTAGTTTCGTGTTTCCTGCGAAGGTGAAACACGGAGGCACACATGCGCCTGCCGGCAAAGCCACCTTCGTTGCAGATAAAAATCGTTAACGAGGAACGCGAGTAGGATCGTATAAAGTTATAGGAAGAACTTCGAAATCTCGATGTTTCCTTCAAACAAATTAACAGTAACTCGAATATCTCAGTTGTTTCTACAATTAACACTATTTTGAGTAGCTTCGATTACTACATAGAGGCACGCTCCCCCTACCTTACCCTTTCAAACTGAAAACATCCTATCTATCATTTTGAAATATTCCAAAAAACAGAAGCCTAATTACCTAGAGCTAGTAATATCGCTCGAAAGGCAGTTAAGAAGAAATGAATTAGACCTTTGCGAAACCGTCAGAATTTTCTTAAAAAAAGTAAAAAGACCCTTTGAAACTTCGAACGTATCCTAACGTATCTTGAAAAAGAAAAAAGAAACAGGCAGGTGGAATGTTTTAATTTCTAACTTAAGACCATGCAGCTGCCTCTATCTAGCGATAAACGCGCGCTTTTCAAACCCAGCTCGCGGAAGTCCCTCATAAAATCATCGTCGAGACTCGCGCGTAGGAATAATTGCCGACGAAAATTTAACGTACGCGCAACGTCTCTTTACAGATGTTTATATCGTTGCCCACGGCGGGAAGCGACGGTGTACGCGCAAAGGAGATCCCCCCGAGGAGCAGAGCAGGTTCTCCTCCAAGACCAGTTTTTCTTTAATGCCAGGTCCGGGGGCTCTTCATGAAGCAGTTTCTGCTGAACCAGACAATGGACGATGCGGACGAGGCAGCCTCGGGGGGCTCGTATTTCATTGATATTGCATCGTGAATTCCCGACCTAAATCACATTCTGATAGCCAACCAGCGCACTCCACCCTTTCTCCACCCTTTCCCCGGCATCTCCTATTTTTGCCGTACTCTTCTCCTCCCCCGACCCCTCGTTTCTCTCTTCTGGGTCTTCTATGACACACCGGGGCTTCCATCCCCCCTCTCCACGGTGCCGCTTTGTGTATCGTATCGCGAAATTATTCACGGCGAGAGAGGAGCCTCGAGGAAACTCGGAGAACTCGAGCCGCCTTGCCGCACGCTTTCATTGGACATCTCTTCCCTATTGCATCTGTTCCCAGCCGTCTCTCTTTCTCGAGAAAGAGAGAGAGGAAGAGAGATCGCGTGCTTGAATATTCCAGTCGGACCTCCTTACCGGCTCATTATGCATAGATTACGCAGGACGTGTATTTTGCATGCTTCCTGGCGGCCTGCGACCGTTTTGCTCGTTCCGTTGCCCGACGAGTCGCGTCTTGCTTGACGAAGCGACTCCCTTCGTGTGCGTCGCAGCGATAGTTTTCGAGAGGTCCGAGGAAGGTTGGAAAGATGTGTGGATATCAATTGGTGACTGAGAATCCTAATGTGCTGGGAACTCGATGGTTGAGCCGAAAACACGTGGACGTGGATTCGGTTGGATCCAGAAAGGACCGAGATCTTTGGAACTGTCGATATTCCCTGATGTCGCTTCGAGAATCACTTTAACGAGTATGTTTCTAGAGTCTCGAGTTCGAGAGTTCTGAGTTTTTGAAATTTGAATTTTTTCGAGAATTTCAAGTTTTTGGAGAACCTAAACACTTTTGGGAAAGCGTTAGGATTCCGAACAAATTGCTCATCCCACTTTTGACGTCATATTCAAAATTCTTACGCACATTCCTTAAGCATGTAATCAGAATAAAAATTCCCGTCTGCTTTCAATTGTTTCCGTTGCTATATCAAAGTAAGAAAAAAAAGAAAGGACCCAGCATTCTTGATTATTTCTATTAGCTCAATCGCTCGCAGGTGATTCTCATTGACAACCCAATCAGTTCGAAGCGGACGAAAAGTTTGTCTTCCGCGGTACCGGAAGGCGATTAATCTTCGTTCCCGTCGAATTAATAATTCATCCCGAACCGCCCTTAGGCTTTCACGATTAATCGTCTTCCCGCTTCGACTTCCTCATCCCCTCCTCTTTCTCGTCGCTCACTCTCCCTTTATCTCGCCGAGAAATTATGCAAGGTGCCTCGGGGGAGTTGAACGCGTAAGAAACTGCTTCTCTCATTATCGTTCACGAAAAAGCCACGTGTTCGGTGCGCTCGAACGTGCGTTTCTTTCAATACACGTATACTCATTCTCGAGTGATATGCACCAAGAAATATTTTTAGAAACATGTTACTAATCCCAACGAGATCATTATTGTCCACCGTAACAGGACTTGGAACTACAACCAATGTCAATATTTAAATATGAAAAAATTCTATAACCCACGCGCTGATGTTAACTTCAGAATTGTAGGAATCCAATCGAGTGGATGCGAGTTTAGGAAAATGTGAAAAGTGATTGAATCGAGCGATAGTCGTGTGAACGTAGAATATTCGGACTAGAGTGTTTCTAAGACGCGAAAGATTAGCACTTGAGAAAACGTCACGATTGAAAAATTTTGGGTGAACGTGACCGAATGCATCGAGTGAGAAAAGTTGACAATTACAAAGAATGGAAACGAGTGTTTGGAAGAATAATATCCGAGCACAAGGCAAGAAGCGTTTGCCTGTGAAGGTAGAAAAAGTGTGATTCTGAAGAAAGTAAGAACGTTGTAGTTACAAAGTTGAAAAGTCATTTAAGTTGTTACCATTAAACTGTGCTAAATATATATTAATAATATTCTAATCACTTCAGTTTATTCTATTCACTTGAACCCTATCATTCCATTCTGCTAAATAAAAGCAAAGTAGAAATTTCCTGTAGAACCATATCGGGTATACAATCTCGTAAACCGAAACTACACCTACAATTAATATGAAACTTCATTAAAAGTACAGAGTACCCTCGTTGTATCTGAGACTGAAATCTGTGTTACGAGGGTGACTCGTGGCACTGAGGCGAGGGGTTAATGCACGCACGAAATCACGAGCTCTCGCCTCAAACCTTGCGAAATAGACGGGTGTGTCCCGTTTAAATTGATACTTCGATAAGCGGGATGAAAATATTCCAGGTTGTTCCACCGACGAATCAGCGATGCGCTAAGCCTGCTTCCGTTCCATCGTCGTCACCTCAGTCGTCTCTTTTTACCCTTTTTCTCTCCTCGAATCCGGTTGAGGTCAGGAATTATTCGAGCAAAGAGCTTGGGGAAAAGTGGATCGGCAATTCGTTCATCGCGGCGTTTGTTTCGAGTCCTCTTTGTGCAAGGAGACTGTTATAGGCTGAACGATCTATTGATCGAAATAATGGTACCGTTTCACGGGGCTTCTCTGGACTCTGCCATCGTGGACGGTAATGAATGATCGAATTGCTGAACCCTCCACGCTATTAATCGATGATTCCTTTGAAACGTCCAATTTGCACGCTCTTAAGCCTTTGTTTTCTTTCGCGATAGAAATCGGAATCCGTCGACGATAAAAAATGAAGTTGCGATCGAACGAAAATCAGACGAACACAGGTTTCTTAACCCTTTCGCCTCAGACTTTAGTGCTTTGTATAGCCGCGTTGAGAATCAGAATTATATATCCTGTAAGAAATAGTATACACGAAAAGTAGGTACACAGTATTTTTTTAAATAATTCTCGTACCGCAGAGTTAAAGGTATGCTTTGGTGTGATACAATTCAAAATAGCCTGATAAATGTATAGGACAACGTTATATTTTCTAGTGTGACAAGTTTAGCTCGTCAAACGAGGCGAATGGGTTGATTAACTAGCTCGAGACGATAAACGCGATAGTTACCCCTAATCCAAAATGGCGAATTAATTAACAGTGGAGATCGGTGCGTGAAGTGTAACAAGACATTCTGAATTACGATCGAAAAGATAGATGTTACGAAATTAAAATAAATGTTTCACTTCCGTTGCTAACGCGACAGATCGTTAATAGGTAGGATACCGGTTTTTTAATCAGACGCGCTTTTTTGTACGCCAAAAAAATAAAATTTCAGAAAGTTGCGCACGGGAGGACTAATTTGCCCAGAGAGAAAGTCTAGGCTGCATCGATGCAGCCGTTAGTTTGTAGACATTTTTAATCCGTTCTGCTGACGCGCGCGAAGTTAATTAGCGTCGATCCACCCGTTCGCCTAACAGCTCGACGACGAAATTTCAACGTGGAAGATCGATGACCCCGCGTTTTCGCGACAGATTACGAGCGCGTGTAACTTCAGCGAGGCAAGCATTAACGGTTCGAGGGCAAAGTGTGTTCCTTATGGAATTCGAAATTAATTTTCAACAATTTAACCGATTTGCATTCATAAGCGGAATAATCCGCAGACGACGATTATCAATCATCATCAGCCGCGGAGTAACACGTCCTCGGTGGTATTTCGTTGGCGTAAAACATTTCGTGAGTGTTTTTATTTATTTTATTTATTTTTACGGGATTAAGCCATTAGGAAATTATAAGGAAATTATTACAGCAAGGTATGAAGGTATAATAAACGGTAAGAGAGAATGTAAAAATATACAAATGGTGAAAGATAAGAAAATTTTACACAGAAGATCGGTGTAGTAGCTGTTTTATAGAGTGAAGAGATTGGCTGAATAGATCTAGGGTAGGATATGTGTTGTTAACATTAATTAATCTAATTAAGTTATAATTATTCTATTGATACCTGAGTGGTATGCAAAAGCGGTTTCATTAGCAATATAGGATTTCGAGGTTTAAACGAACTATCTTAGTTTATTTATTGTACAAATCTCTGCTACTATTTTCTGTTTAATCGTTGCACGTAATCTCTAAGATAAATCGGTAATAAACAAAGAAACCAGAACCATCGTTGATTCTCGGATAAATGACGTTAGTAACTTATTTAGAGCTGTGAAGCAAATGGTACGTATAGCGTACGGCGAAGAAAAGAAATTTTACTATTTTCGTTTGGACATACAATAGTGGACAAAAATTTAAAATCAAAGGGTCGAAAAAAAACAAAGAAATTAATTAATAAAAAATAGCACGATAAATGAGAATCCTATTCTATGCTAATCAATAAATAGTGTTCTAACATAACGACGATAAAAATAAATATATGAACAACATTTGCATACTATAAAACTACATTTTATATTGTCCTGTAGTCTTGAACTTTTGTCCGCTACTGTATTTGTAAACAATCGTCAAAGTCAGCGCTGTTGAAGGAAACAAAACCATTCAACGAGAATTTTCACGTCGCCTGTGCACGTGGATGACGAGGCATCCGAGCAGTAAAAAAGAAAACGAACGCTTTCGTTCAGTTTCAACAGCTCATCCATAGGATTTCACCGGTCAGGAATTTCACCATCGTCCAAACAACATTTTCGCCCCTGGCGCGAGCGTTGCGAAATTCTGTTTCAATTACCCGAAACGTCGGTCAATGAAGGAACACGCAGCATCGTAAGCCATTTTCAATTTAGAAACGTTTCGTTAGAATTTAGTAACGTCCACTGTGTTCGAAATCCCGCGTTTTTTTCGCGATTCGCTAATAAAATTAGAAAGGACAAACAATCAGAAAGAACTGAACGTAAATTTCTGCGATTTCTAGCATATAAGGTAGAATGTCCGATCGCAAGAACCGATCACGATTACGATCCGATTATGCGTTCCTTCGATATTCGTTCCCTGGAATTTAGAAGAAAAATCCATGATCTCTGCCTCCTACACAAAGCCATTAACGGTTCAAGTAATCCTCAGGTTACGTTCTTAATGAATTTCAGCGTTCCTATCAGAGATTCAAGATACTACCTATTTTTTAACACTATTCCTACCACAACCGGTCAAATGACTGCTTTTAAAATTTCGATTAGAATTTCACATATACAACGCAATTGAATTGCCTTTAAACTTTAGACTTTTTCTCAAATATTCGTATAATACATTTTTCAATATTCACTTCTCTTTTCATTGTTTATTTTTTGAGAAAAATTTGTAGTCTCTCTTACGTGGGAATGTCGCGGTAGGAATAGGTATACGTGAAATGTCGGTAGGAATAGCGTTAAACCGACCCGTGGTTTGATTCTACGGATCCGTTTAACAGAATTTGTAATCTAGCCAACTCACTCGCGGACTTGAACTTTTTCAACTTGTCCTTAGATAGTTTTAAGACTGAGGCAATCAGATTGTTAGAGGCTACAAATCTTCAGATATAAGCACTACAGTTCTTCGCAGTCTCCTTTTGAATTCTTACGTTGTATAACAATTATCCTCCAAAGTTTGTATGCAATTGTGCTATTTTTAGTTCTACTTTTTACTTTTGTTTTTAATTATTCTTATTTTTACTGCATTACGTCTTTATAAAGGGTGTTTACCCGTCAAATAAATGAATAAAAATTCAGTGCACTGCAAGAATCGGTGAAACGAACAGTTTTTCAACAGCCGACTTCGGTTAAGGTTAAAGGTTCGGGTTTAGTTAGGTTGAAACATAAGAAATGCGATACATTTTACGGTTAAGATATAAGAAACAGGGGTGATCAGCCTGGTGACACATTTTATAGGCTGACCATTAGAAACACGAGCCTCACTCGCGTTTCAGTTTTTACAAATGCCCTTTTTCTAACAACCGTTGCAGATAAATCATAAGAAAAGGGGTCAATCGCGTTGGAAATAACCCCTTCAATGACTCGAACGAAATTTTATAACCAACTTGCACGCTAGCACTGTATCTACATCGCGAAGTTTTCATTGGCAATTAGCAGAAATTTGCTTGCAACCAACTAATGGTTTATTTCCCAATTTAACAAACGGCATCGCAACATCGGGTCTGTGATTTTTTACCGGTTAACCTTAACCGACGATCACTTTTATCCGAGCCTGATCGCGCAAGAATTCGATTACTTCGAGGAACGCGGCCTGCTCTATTTTCGAACTGTTCGGCTTGACAGAATTTCGTGTTCCGCAGCGGTAACGGCTACTTACCGTGTTCATCGATCGTGTTAGGAATACGGGGACTACGAAAAGAATTCGTCGAAGGACGAGGGAGAATGTCACGAAACAGCTTTACCGAGAAAATCATGTTTCAATATTCTAGCGTACCAATAAGCGAATCAAATTCGATCAGGTACAAATTATTACAGTATTATTTGTAACGCGAGGTTCGTGCAGAGAAACAGAAGAGCGAAAGAATAACGATTTTATATTATCTTAAAAGTATGCGAAACACGATGAAATTATAAAAAAAAAAAAATTGACATTTCCTATTGTTTCTTTTAACCGTTTTCCCAGTGTAATAAAATGGCGAGCAATACGCAAAAAGCAGTTTAAAAAGTAATTACTTTATCTCTTATCAGAACCTGTTGCATTTTTTGCAGTAGATTAGAAATATACACGCGTAACTTCAACTGTTTCTCTGCAATAAGTTTTGTGTGTCTGTGTGTCTGTCTGTCTATCTGTCTGTACTCGATAGATTCAAAAACCATACATCCAATCGCCGTGAAAATTTGTGAAATTATTAGGTATATCCCTGGGAAAGTTTTTGAAAATTTTTTTTTAAATCAGAGTTAGGATTCTAGGTCAGTATATACAGTCTAGGTCAGTATAGTAGTATCACTTCATCGATAAAAGTCAGCAAAAATTGCTAGGAATAATAGTAACTATTTTTGCAAATTTTGCTCATAAAACCTGAAACCTGTCAAATTGACGGATCCCATAAACCTAATTAATTATATTACTGCGTTACGGTTTAAGCCACGGAACTTACGCTATTGTAATATCGATGATGGTTTGCCGGAATCTCTGCTGTATTAAACTGTGAAAGGGTTAACCTACATTTTATTTACCAAATAAGGTATCAAAACTTCAGTGATCGCATCAAATCACTGTTAAGCGACAAAAGAACCTGATCGATCGACGTGTAAACGCTGAAATAGGTACACCGATGTACACTTTCTGAAGCCACACCGCAAATACCGAAGAAATCGGGAGCATCGAACCACTCTTTGATCCTGCAACGTTTCCGCGAGCGAAAATGCAACGCGCCAACTGTAATTGCGTTGCATGTCAAACGGCAACGGGGACGCGGCGATGTTTTGCGAAATTTATAACAGCCAGCTCGCGAACATTTTCACGAAAACGTGAAATATCGCGTTACGATGGGACGACGAAATAAAAGGAATTTAATATTTGAGCGTGCAAAGCGCGCTGAATCATATCGTATCGGCCCTTTTATTTTCATCGGTATTGTAATATAACGACTGCAACGCGATATATTTGATACTGATTTCGTCCTCTGTTTTCACGAGAAATTTTACGAACGAAAGTCTCTGAAGGTTTCCTCTTTGACGAGCGTTCATAAAGCAACGTTAACACTTAGCCAACCGAACGGGGAGATCTCCCATTTTTCGCAACAAGGACGCTGAGATTGAGTCTATTTACTTTTGTTATTAGTTAGTCTTGAACTAGTGTGGTTCACAGTTCGTCAAATGGATTTTTTGTTTTTCCAAAGTAAGATTTTGTAATAAATTCTTAATACGCGATGGAGAGTGTTTGGTTAGGTGTGGTACCATGCAGTTAGCTAAATGTTTATACATTGCATGCGGGGGTTGTTAAGTGTAACTTGTTACTTGTCGCGGGACAAAATATTCGCGACGATCGATTAAATCATGTTAACTGCGACGATAGTCACCCACTATCGCTGTAAGTTTTTCATAAACGGAGATTACAGTTTCGAGTGGCGCTTTAACCCTTTGACTGCCACGCTGAAATCACATGTTTCGCTCAGGATGCCACGAGAGTACACCGCTAGATGCAATATTCCATAGAAATTAATCTTTTATTTTCTAATGTTGTTCTAATAAAAATGTTTAATCATTCAATGGGTCACTTTTTACTTCGAAGTATCCTTCAATTAGCGGTAATGTTTAAAATCCACTGACTGTCCATTTTTATTCAACTCTTACAATTATAAGTAGTTGAAGCGCTCCGGTCACCAAGAAGAAACCGTAACCGATCATATATGACCAACGTGGCAGTCAAAGTGTTAACATGTTGAATGCCATGCTAGTTTCACTGAATTTTCTATTATACGATACATACACTGTTGAAATATTACTTACAACAAATAAGTGTAACTACTTTTAAATATCTTTTACCGCATTAATTTCTTCACACCATTGCATTAACGATGGTAATAATGAAAAATTGATAAGTATTGACATTTTTCTAAATTATGGATTTCTATCAATTTGAGTACTGGTGACCGGTCATCCCCGTAGGATTCATCGTGTTGAAGACTGCAATTCCCGTTTCCCGCATACAATGTATTAATAGGCTCCCAGTTGGTAAAACGTTAAGCGAGACAGATTTCCCGCGTCACCGTGCTACATATTTTTCACTGTGAAAATGACTAACGTTACAAACGCGTTCCTTGTCTGATACAGATAAAAGATGTGTCACGGTAAACGTATATGAATTTACGTAAACCTTGTGGACCATCGTCGGATACGTTCGTCGGTTCCTAGAATCAATCGACGACTTCCGTGCTATTTCGACGTGGTCGACCAGCGACCTTTCAAAGTTCATAAATTTACAAGTAACGTTCGATTTTTGTGGCTGTTAACCGTCTACAGAATGATTCGAGTCATCCTCGAGGGGGGGAGAAATATTTCTCGCGGTACGTAACATTGGAAGGCTGGATGACCGAAAAGCGGAGCTGAGGAAACTATAGGCGCTCGAAATGGAAAAGGTAAGCATCGATTAACCCCTTAACGTCGAGTTAACTCGAGCGCACTAAACTGGCCAAACAATAAAACAATAAAATTTGGATTATTTTTGTATTTTTTTTATTTTCTTCTCAAGACAACGTTCTAAATGGTGTTTTTTTACATTGAAAAAAATTTATTTTTTTTGCCCGGTTTTTTTTCAAAAAAACTGTGCATTAAGGGGTTAACCCTGTGTAGCTCGTTAAAAGTCACGTATTAATACACCGATGTTCCGTTAATTTATTCAATTCTTTACTGCTCGACGGCGCGGTACCTTTCATAGGGTTATACCTTAATTCGGCGATCGTACAATCGCGAACGTGGTGCGTTATGGTAATTTCAAAGTTACAAAGCGCATTTGTTACAATGAAATCGTTCGAGCTACTGAAATTATTATTAACACGTTCGCGGACGTGAATGCTATAGCATTCAAATTTTAAAACCAATTACTATTGATTTAATTTTATATAACCTCGATTCAAATATCGTCGTGGATGCTATAGCATTCAAATTTTAAAACCAATTACTATTGATTTAATTTTATATAACCTCGATTCAAATATCGTCGTGGATGCTATAGCATTCATTGAATATAACCGTTAAAATGTGATATTCCGAATGCTCTTACAAAATGTGTCTAATCGCATTTCGGATATCGCAATTAATATAGAAAAAAATCACGTGTCTATTATTGCACCTAGCAGAGCGTTTTTTTTTTTTTTTAATTTTTCAGTACCCCGTTCCAAAATAAATTCATATTGCAGAGGGTTAACGTAACCGAAATGTTCATTTTGTAGCTACAACTTCCCATACCGTGGTAATATTTTCGCGATCGACCGTACCCCCTTCGAATCCCTAATCCCACCGCAGCTCCGCTCGAGAAAGAGAATGCATTGATAGAACGTGTATACGTATCGATGCAGACGGTGCAACTTGCGAAGATACATAAATTCATTTGATAGACACCCCGTTTTGCACACGTTACTCCTGGCGGTATCTGTTTTCGGCCGCGTTCGAAATATATGCGTTCCCCCGGCCGATAAGGAAAAAAGAAAGCGCAAAAGTTGATTGAACTCTTACTTGTTGGTCTTGGCCCGAGCCATGTTGTCCCAGCTACGAACAGGGCTGTTCAGCTTGCTAAACGACAATTCCCTCGACAAATAGGCGGAGCAGTGCCAGCTGTGCCTCCAGAAGATACTTCCGCTCACCCTTTCGCGATTCTTCACCGACGACACCACACCTTTCTCACTCATTTCTCTCACTTGGCCGTCGACGACGATCTTTTTCGTTTTCCCTCACGAGTCAAACAACACGAACCGCGCTCACGCACTTATACCGCATCGCATCCTCAACACGTTCGACGATTAATAACGAAGATACGTTTCCGGGGATGCTGCTCGTTTTCTTTTTCCTCTAGTCTCGACCTTCGAAATCTCGGGTTCACATTTTGACTGACGTGCGTCGATACATCGAACGTCGATCGTTTCTCGTTCACTCGTGCGCGCGCGCCACCGGACTATCGGACACGTTCATACGGAACACGATCTTTGCCCGGCGGACACCGTTTACCATCGATCGGATCGTTATCGATCCTTCATCGAGATCTACGTATACAGATCACGCGGATAGCTTTGCATCGTTTTGATCGCGTCCCAAGGCGGAATCACGGGCCGGTCGGCCGTTTTTGTCGCGAATTTCGGCCGACGTCGGGACGCGCTCACGTTCGCCTCCGTAAGGGTCCTCGTCTGTGTCCGGGAACAGAGAAACAAAAACATTGGCGAACAATGTGTCGGGAGAGGGAAAAGTGTTGTGGCAGAGCCAGGGTGATCAAATCTAGACGCGGCGCCCTTCCGAGAGCTCCTGTACGGGACCGACTCCACGTACGATCACGGAGGATGACCATTGTAACGTTCTCGTTCAACGATACACAGTCGTTTCGTGAATTTCGAAATTTTTTGAAACCGTCAAAAAATTTGTTAATAAGTACTTTTAAGTTTTTAAGTTTAAATTCCACAGATTGGTAAATAAATAAAATTTGTAAAGTTAACCCTTTGCCTCGAAGATTTTCAAACGAAAAATATTTACTAAAATTCGTCTGTGTTAAATTTCAATCAGCTTAGTTAATCTTGAGAAAACAACGATATTTCACCGTCGTGTAAATTTTTGCAAGAACCGTCACGTTCCACGCACAACTGTAACGCACTTTAAAAAGAATGATAGAACGTCGTAAACATCCTTAAACACCAAAACGTCAACGCTAGGTCAACGAGCGCTAAACGTATCCTATCTACTACTTTAGTTTCGTTTCAACCGATCGACCGTCAAAGTTTCAACAGGTTTTCTCGTCATTCCGTGTTATCGGTTTCTCAAAAATTATCAACGAACTTTATCAACGATGACAGAACAATTTCCTGGTAGCGGCACATGTTTACGGTTAACCGAAGATGCCACGGAGGTCGTTTCGACCCACGAAAAGAGAAGCCGGGTGTCTACCGTGCTTCCCGATCGCTTTGACCGTATCGCGACTGTTCCCTACACGAAGCTAATGGAATTGCTTGGACCGGAGTTCACGGTTTGACGGAACGGCCAAACGCGGAAAACCGAGGTCGTCCCTAACCAAGGACATCCGGTGAACCCGCAAATCGATCGTGGGTTAAACAGTGCCCCCTATCTCCCCCCCCCCCCACCGGTTGATCGAACATTGTTAACGTTCCCGTTAATTCGATTGGGAATTTCGAACGGAAACTGGGGACGATGGTCAGACCACACATCCGGTGAAGGTATTGTATTCTTGGGGTATTCGAACCGACTTAGAGTATCCATAGAAACGAAACAAGTACGCCGCGTTAATTAAGAGGAGCAGCGGCTTGAAATCTCGCTGACCAGAAACTACGAGACCTATCCGATAATTAAACGTTTTCACCGTCGACCGATGACGTAGCGACCAAACCGTTCGATTATGTAACAGCTCGCTCGGACATCGGTTCTCGAAGACTCGTGTTCCAAGCTATCGTTCCCCGATAACGATTAAATTGGTTCCAGTCACGAGTGATTCACGCGAGAGGCACTCCGGAAAGAGGAATCCAATGCGAAGGTCGCTGTTCCGTCACGCCGCTTCCTTCCTCTTTATTTATTTATTTACTGTTTTTTTTCTCTTAACGAGCACACACGCAATCTGAATCGTGTTCAAAGAATCCATCCGCGGTTCGTCCGAGCGGAAACAACAGAAAGACGCGCCACGGATAACGCTCGCGGACATAGAGAGCCGGGACGACGAAGGTGAACGAGTTTGCGAGCGAAACGTCCCGAACGCGAGCCTTGGAGCACACAGGACAGCGCGAATCGACCTACTACGCTCGCGACAGACCCGCCAGACATATTTTCGACCGTTCAAGGACGGTCGATCCTGGATCAACAGTCGCACGTAGCGCGAAACCGATCCTCTCTCTTTTTCGGCGAGAACCGGTCGGTCCGTCGTAGTGTTGACCCCTGTGTTCGCACTGTTTGCCCTTGCCCCTTCCGTCCCCCTTCCCCCTTTCGAGTCTCCTTCGTTAGCCAAGAACGAACGTCGAGTTGACGAAGCAAACGAGCTAGGCAAACGAAAAGTTTTCACGCCTTACGAACGCGAAGTAAAATTACCGATGACGAGGCTGGACGAACAATCTTATCGATGTAACGAGTTTAAAGAATTGTATTTGTATACGATACACCGGTGCATTTACATATATGGGTGACCTAGTGATTATCGATTGGATCGTTAATTATGTAATAACGTGGTACGAAATAGAAGGTAAGACACGGTGCAGTTTAACGGCGAGGAAACGATACATACGGTTTTCAGGAGAAACAGGATAGGCACAGCGTTAACAATGAAAAATTGCTCCGGGACACACGCAACAAGGTGCGATGATAAATCGATACACGACGCGTATCGGTGGACGCTCGAAATACTGCTAGAAACTGTGTACACTTTTCGATCGGCGATATCTTCGAAACTGTCTGACCGAGCCGGCGAAAGAAAACATTAATAAAAACAACCACTCTACTCATACTCACTGGAAGGAGAACGTCGTCGAGATTCGATCACCATTGAATAAAATGTTTAGAAACAACAACCTGTGTCGCGTCCATCGTGACTCCGTGTACGTTTCGGCGCGTACACGGGGCAATGGACGACGCGTCATTCAAACAAGAAAATTGAATTGAATTATTGGATAGAAATAGTGGCATACCGCATCGAGGATTTCTAAGGTGGCCGGTAAACAAAATGCGCGCGGAGAGATGCGCAGAAAGGCGATCACAGAACACGTTTGACGCCAGCAATAAGTGAACGTGACACAACGCGAGATGCAAACGAGTCGAAGGCGCGCGGTGTACTGGCCTCCCGATCGCAGCGCCGCGCCAATACACCGGCGCGTCCGGGATGCGCAGTGGCCAACCACTTGGTACCATCGCGTCGCGTCGAGCCGGTTCGCTAACCGCTGACAACTCGCAGCCACTTGTTCGCTGTATGAAAACACGACTGTGCCTGTTCGACATTTGGTCTATGCGAACATTCCCATAGTTTCTTTATGGAAGATGTATACTTGCCTCCCTTTGTTGCATTTATAATTACGTAACATTTTTTTCTCCTGCTATTCTCCGCCATTTTTTAGAGGACTGATTTGTGAACGTTTGAATAAGAACACTTAAAACGTCAGTATTCGTATGGTTTGATAACGATACATATTGTATAACCATTTGGTAATCGTTGTGTAAGAATTAAATGATTTTTATCATACTGTGTCTTTGATCGAGAATCAAATTTAAAGATACTGGACAATTTAAATCGATAAAAATTAAATATCTAGCATACGTGGATCAGAGAACTTAATAATGGCGACATGAGACTCATGAGATTAGATACAGACGATTCCGAAGATATAGGATTTCGTATCAATAACCTCGAATACATAGGAAACGATAAAAGTGGCCTTAAGCTTAAAGGATTTGTTGTGCAGGAATCTTAATCCTCCGAAGTTATGGATTTCTTACTCCATAACTTCGTCCACTATCTTGATACCTTACTATCCTTCGAATATTACGAAATTCTTTATATTCCACCATTTGTTTCAATTTCTGTGAATATACAAGGTTTCTGTATCGAGTTTTATACAATCAAAAGGAACAGAGTATTAAATTTCGCAACCATTCGTTCACCTGTATTCGCATTTTTTCAGACTTATATTTGTCGATATCAATTTTCTCCGCGTTCTGAGTTAAACAAGATTCTCACATGTTGTTAACTGTCAGTACAGAGATTCTCAAATATTTAAGATCGTTAGTGTCATAGTCACCAGTTGTAATTCGGATCTACTTTTACATTCAATTTTCACATCACATGCCTACCTGCTCTTACATTTATCATTTATTATCATACGCTTACGTTCCTTGTATCTTGCAACGTTTATGGTCTCACTCGAAATACGAGGATAACGCAGTCGAAACCGCGAGAACACGAAGAAATAACGTATCGCTTTACCCCGCATATTTTTTCATTATTTTCCAGCGACGAAAAAGGAGACCAGAAGCACGCGATGCCGGTTTTATCTGCTTTCCCGGCGACCTCATTTTATTTTCCCAGTTTTTACGAGGCCAACGGTTCCCGGGGACGTCTCTCTTTTTCCCTTCATTTCCCTCACGTTTTTTCCTCTTTATTTTCTTCCAGCCTGTGACGAGCTTTCTTTATCGCTCGCGAATCGAGCTAGTTTTCAAGGACCTCGTTCCGTTACGTCTTTAATGCCACCATCCAGAGATCGCTTCGCGAAGGACTTTTAAACTTCGAGCAGCTTGTAGAATTGCTTCAATATTGATGATGAAGATGATAAAGTTGTGATCCCTTCGAGGACCTCTTTTTGAAAGAAACAGATTCTCGGGAAGATGGAGCAGAACCGACGTTACATAGTCGGAAGTAGGTTTCTGGGACTCGAAGAATCTCAAGTTAATTACTTCGATAAATTTGATTCTTCTCTTGATTAAGCGAAGAAGAATATAGTTAGCTAATTGCATTTTAACGTTCGAGAATGTTTAACGTATGGGAAATGAAGTAGAATTACCGGTGTGGTTACTATAGAGAAAACACTTTTTATCATTACCATGTATAATGTATACGTAACAAATTTTCCAACGCTTCGAATGATACTAAATAAAAATTCGCATACATTAGATATTCTAATAAAAAGGATTATTAACAGTTTTAATCCTGCTCGAAATCAACTTGATTTTTTGATAAGTAAAGAGAAAACGATTTTTCTGACAAGGATTAATTTGACAAGTACCCGCTTATCGGGTCGCAGAGGGAAACGAGCCTAGTAATACACGATAGCAGTAAACCTTTCGATCGCAGATGCCAGGGAGATCTAGTGGTTCCACGAAGAAATGTGAAAAGTGTCGATAACAATCGCACGCCTGCTTTCGTTCGGTTGGCAACGATTTAAGGTAACTTTTATCGCAACCACCGCCGATTAATCACATCTCTGCTTGATATAATCCGACAAGTTTATGATCCATACATCGCAATGCCCGCTACCACTGCGTTGTCGTACCTTATCGCGTATAATGTTCAAATCGTTCAAGAAACATCTCGTCCGGGCTTCAACCGACCTCGTTAACAGACCTACCCTCAAGCCAAAACGAAAGTCATTTGAATAGAGAGCCTTTGTTTCGCGAAGTACGCGAAATTAGTTAACGGGACGTTATATTTTCGATAAAACTCTAACACCCCTGACATATGTACTTCAATTATTGCAAGAAGCTTAGATGGAAGATGATTAAAAAGGGAAAGTCACAAGGTATACGTCGCCAGTTACCAAATCGCCGACCAACGATCGATCACGGTTGCTCAGAATCAAGGGACATCTCGTTGAAACCCGAGGTCTTCGAGCGGAGGTTAAATCAGCGCATACTTTCTGCGTATCGTAACCAACGCAGATTCTAATCATTGGAACAAAGGCTCGTAACGACCACTGCATTCGGTCGTTAATGTCTAGACGTCCGGCTTTCGGAAAAACTAAAGTAGCACCGTGTACGCCTGAGGGAAGCACGCATGCAACGACCTTCGCTTTGCCGTTCTCGTTTCCGACCAGGGACGATCAAACGAGCATCGAACACTTCACGATATTTTTGTCCGACATCAATAGACGTTTTCTCGCGATTGATTTCGAAGGAGATCGCCCTTAAACTTCACGAAGTCCGTAAGTGGGCGTTCGAGCGAATAGACGAATTCTCTAAACCGTATCGGACACAGTCCCTTTTGTGCTCGGCTATGCTCGAGCTGGTTCCCGAAACGTCCTGGTTCCATCTATCTTCCCCGAGCTCATTGATTTGCGAAGCACCGTAAGATCCATTTACGGCAAACAGAGTTGATTACCTTTTAACACCTCGCCAATCGCTTCGTTTGCCCCTTTTTCTCGATCCTTAACTAAGCCTCAATAATCTTAGTAGTCCTCAGTAATCCTCGATCTAATATATTGCGAAACTCGAAACGAGCGATTAATCCTTTACACTCGAGAGGTGACGATTAGTCGTCTAATGGTAGTAACTTCAAAAATTTTCAAATTAAATATATTTAACAAGATTTGCCTGTATCATACGTTAGTTAAGTGATATATTAAAATTTGCATATATAACTATTTAACCTCTGAGTCTAATTAATAAACAAACTAACTAAAGTCTGAAAATTTGCGAAACCATCATTTGATGACTAATAATCACAGCGCAAAGGGTTAAACAGCTAAGAGTAACCCTCGAACGGAGAACTCTGGGTCCATTTTGACGCAGCGATAAATACTTTCGCATCATTTGTCGCATAATAAATCAATCCAATTTTCATCCATTCCTACCGATAGGCGTATATCTGTTTGTAACAGATTTATACAAAAATATCCGGCGATTTTTAAGTTAATACTCTCAAAACTTCATAACTCATGCTTCCTAATTAAAATTTTCACAGATCAGTTACCTAACTGATCTTGAGATATAGTCGAAAACGAGGAAAAATATTTTGATAACGAGTAGACAATCCAAATACGATAAAAGATAGATGGCTGCCCGTCACAAAAGACGATATAAACTTTTGCATAGACCAAACACGTAAATTTACGATTGAAATGACGAAAAATTTATATGGGATTATTTTGACATTTGATCGTAGACCGTTGACCGCACCGGATGTATCCGCGTGCCTCTTCGAAGTCCAATTTCATCCCTATAGAATTCTAATTATCGCGCGTGTAATCAATTTTATGGTCACGACGCATAAATTTTACGCGCCGGTTCTACTCGAAAGCTTGTCAAACGGTCACGTGTAATCTTCGCGGAGAAAATAAGCGAATGAAAGAAGAAAGATGGCGGAGAACCTTCTTCTCGCCACCGACGACGCCATCTTCCATTGCGACCGTTCCGAGTATCATCGTCGTTCCAGGGTGCTCTACATCTGTCCGGCATCGCGTAATTTATGCTCACAATCCGACCAGCATCCATCGCGGATGACGTGCATCAGTGCAAACGAACGCTTATACAGAGGATGACACACTCCCGCCATCTCAGATGTCCGTACACACATATTAATGCTTTATACACGACAGCACTTTGACTTTGGTATCGATCGGGACCTCCAGTCCATTCTCATCGCTGCGAGGAATTAATTTTCCAGGAAAATGACGAGGTCCATTGATCAGGTTCATCGAGGATTTGTTGACACGATCGTGGGTTGCGTTTGATTATGCTACTATTCAAGATTTCGTTTAGCATCGGTGAAATAATTTGTGAACGATCTTTGACACGCTGAATGCCACGCCAGTTTTACAGGCTTTGCCCGTGGCGTCACAATGAATTTTCTATTATACGATACATATTACTATTGGAATATTACCTACGATAAATAAGTTATAGCGTATAACTATTTTTCGATGTTTTACACTTCATTAATTTCTTCACACCATTAAGTTAACGATGGTAATGATAAAAAATCGATAATTATTGACATTTGTTCAAATTATGTTTTTCTACCAATCTGAGCGCGCCGGTCACCGGTGACCCCCATGACGACACTGGCAAGTTGAGTGCCGGTCACCGATGACCCCCATGGTAGTCAACGTGTTAAACGAGAATTCTACATCTTTTGGACGATCTACGATTGAATCTTATACAACTTTAATTAATTTTCTCTGGCAACTTCCTAATGATCTCCAAGTGATCATCGAGTATCACGTTTATGTACATAGAATCATCGAAAAAGCTTGAAATAATCACGAATAACCTTCGAATCTTGTCGATGACCACCATATTCGCGATGCACCCTGTTAACTTTTACGTTACATCGAAGTTTGATCGAGATTATCGATACAGAAATTCCCTTAAATGGACTGGGTTCGCACGGTTTTACGTTTCCTTCGTGACTGTAATAATAAACCGGGAAACCGGTATCGCGAATACATAATTTGTCGAGCGACATTAAAGCGGTCATTGAACAGTTTCGGAGACCTGGACCGAGAGAATTATTTTCTTGCTTTAACGGGTTCAACGGGATGCGTAATTGCAGCCGCGTATATTTTACGAGTCCGTAGCAATGTCCCCAGGAATTCCTCTCACTAATCCAGCTCATTATGTGATACGTAGGAGTGTTATACGACGTATGTATTTATGGGATTCATAGACGACGACGAGTGCGACGACGATGAAATTAAACGGAATTAAACGGCCGAAGAAGATACCGTTCTCGAAGAAAAACGAGTAAAAGAAAACGAAAGAGAACCGTACACGTTTTCTGTCTCACATTTTCCATCTATTTTCAAAATTGTGTTATACGTTCCAAAATCTGCAAGTATTATGCGATTCGTTCTTTGTATCGTGTCTTGGCGGTATTACCTTAGAAACAGGACATTCCTTGCTATTTTATTTATTTACTTGAATTTACGAGCAAAGCCCTAGCTTTTGTAGGAGTAATACGAGAATATGTACGTATAGAATTCGGTATAGTAATGCGATATATAAAAAAGCAAAGAAAATATTCAAAAATTTATACAGTTTACAAATTAATCAAAGCTGTCGAGGGGTTATGTAAAAAATGAAAGAAAAACTCGTGTAAAAATGACTGTATAAATAATTATATATTATATAATTATATATATATGTATAAAAAAAACTGCAAACGCAGGGAGAGTATGCACATTTATACTTGACTATATTAGCCATGCCCTCGAACCCTAAAAAGACGTCGTAAAATAGTCGGAGAGTGAAAATTCATTATTTCCGAATGATTTTAGTATGCAAAGTAAATTCCAAGTAAAAATAAATATTTTTTACCTCGACAAAAGAGAAAATCGATAAATGAAGGATTAAACGCGAAACCATTTTATCTACTGGTTAGCATAAATCGTGAATTTTGTTGGCCGTGCATAAATTAACTGCTGTCGTACGTTTCCTCGCTATCGTCATCCTATCCATCGCGAATTCACGCACTCTTTGCTACTGAACACGAAAATATTCCTGTCCTGTTTACGAGTCCCGAGGATGTAACCGTCGATGTAACATGTGCTCCCGCCATCAACATTTTATCCGCGAACCGCGAAACTTTAAGGCTCCGTAACGCCGTGAAAAATGGCTCGGTCGACGCCGAATAAAAACTGTCGCAACGGCACGGGCTTCGACACGGTTGTGTGAGTAAGCACGCGGTTCCGTCGCGAAGCACGTACGCAAACCGACAATCTTGCTGTCGGACCACAACGAACATGCAAATTTCATGCTGCCATGTTTGCAGCACGGATGAGAATTACCCGCGTCTCTGGAACGCGGTCTACGAGTCAGCGGAGGGAAGCTTTGGTGGGCATAAATCCGGTATGAACCCGAGAATTCTCTGGTTGGCGAAAAGAAAGCTGCTTCAAGAATGTTTCATTCGTCAAAGATCTTTTATGCGGTCGTTTACGCGTGGATTATGCCGTTTGAACAACAATGCAACATATTTCAGCATCAATGTATTATTATAATAGGCTATTGTGAAATTTAAATCATCAATAATTGAATAAATCCCGGATAAATGTAATGAGAAAAGAGTTAATTCTATTCAGAAGAGGAAGGGATGAAATATAACAGAAGATAAAGCAAGATAAACTGTTCATTCTGTTTCTGTTCGTCGAACTAATTCTCATTTTTCAAAATTGTGCTTTCATTTTGAGAAATAGCAAAGAAGTTCAGAAGATAAAGGTCTATGGGATAAGAAGAGTTTTTTAGGATATTTCATAGTTAAAAGTTTGTTGGTAAATAATTCAGCATTAAGAGGGTTGTTAATAATTAATAACCGAATTAAGAGCGAACTTAACCCAAACCTAATTCGAACCTAACCTGAAACTAACGCTTTAACAACGCTTATTTAATCATTGCGCAGATTACCCGTTTCAGTGATAAAATAAGCAAAAGGATCTCGTTCATTTTGAAACGAAACCGCATACATCAATTTGTAACAGGCTGTCCGCCATTTCGATAACAATTCGCGCAGAACATTTTAGATTAATAAAGGAATGCGATGAAAAAAAAAAAAAAAAAAAAAGAAACGCGCGCGGCATAAATTTTCACGAACGTCATCTTCGATGATATACGCGGCCATATTTTTCGGAGCAAAAGCGATAGTTTCTGACGGCAACACATGGAATAGGCGAATTCCCGTGAAGTTTCGACCGGCCCGTGTAAAGTTTCACCGAGACAACGCCCCTGCCAGAAGCGAATAATTAACAGAACAGAGCGGAGCAACGTTCCCGGTTAAAAAGTTAGTCAGCCTAGGTCTGTCGCGTTCCCGAGGTGAAGATCTCCCGGCGGGGGTCGCCGCTAATTACGTCCAATTGCGCGTCCCTATTTCGTTCAAACTTTTTCTCCGGTCGTGTGTCACCGTAATTCAATAACAGAGATCATGCGAGCCAGCTTACACGTTTACAATTCTGATCCGCGGAACTTCCGTTTCTTAACCCTTAAAAGCGTATCGTTGTGATGCTACAACATACGATTCAAACGGCCTCAAAGTCATTAGTATTTGTTTACCGTATACATGATATATTTTATCGAGTGGCAACACATCTTTTCCTTTCAAAACTGTCTTTGTTTCGAGAACATTAGAATAGATAATATTGATGGCTGATGTAAAATGCTTGGATGCAAGGAATACACACGAATAAAGTGTGAGAAGCGTGGAGTAACTCTTTGCGTCACGGGGGCAAAGAATTGTTTTAAAAACTTTCACATGTAATTAATGAGTGTTATTTTCTAGTAAATGCATGCTATTTTCTTCTCAGCGTATGTCACCTTTTTAAACCACCTGAATTTAATGTTAATTTAATTACTGTAAATCACATAATGTATGCAAAGGGGAACAAAACCCGTTAAATAAACAATAAACAAATAAATAAAGAAATAATACAGCCAACCAATAAATGGTTTTCTTGTACCTCAAACTGTTATTGTCTTTTTTTATTTCTCTCTCTCTTTCTCTCTCTCTTTCTCTCTCTCTCTCTCTTTCTCCCTGTAATGTAATTTGCTAGAACCGCAGAAACATACTGGTCTTTCGATCGCATAAAAGGTTTCGCTCGAGCAACCGCGCGCTCGAATAGCTGACGTCAACAATGACGTAAAATTTGCATGCGAGATGCTTGGAAAAAATCTGACGAACGGTGAATTATTCCGCGAAAGCTTCACGGGAACGTAAAATATGCATTGCCGCAGGGAAACCTCATGTTTTTCGAGTAATCTCGAGTTCGATTGACCCGGTAACTCCTTTGGGAAAGGGGACGCGCTGCCGTCTAGGAACTGTAATTTCGTTATAATTTTATTTACCCTGTACACTTCCTCCCTACCTTTCTCAAGAACGGCACCTGTGGGTCTTCCTCCTTGCCACCTACATTTTTTACCTTTTCCCCTTTTGCTTCTCTTTTTTTTTTATCAGCATTTCGCTCGAGGACCCATTACAACCCTAAATATCAGTTAAATAGTTAATCAGTAAATATTCAGTTTTTAATCCTGAATTTTCAACATTTTTCCACTCAAAAACGTATTGACGGCATTGGTTATCAATTGCTGTCAGAAATGACAAAGATCCAGGTCGGTCAATGATCAATGTCAACAGTCACAAATACATTTTTTTTTTTTATTTCAAATCTTTGATGAGATTTATTTGCTACGTCACAAATACTTATTTTATCTTTTGAAATTCTTTTTTCACAATCCTTCGGCATTTTTAAAAGAAAGCCAATTCACCTTTCAGGTTTTTTTAGATTTCCACGTTTTCGACTAGTCTAACGGGAAGCAAATCGCAAGCCAAATAATTCGTTCAGCACTTTTCAGCCAAGCTTGAACCTCGGCCCAGCTACGAAATGCGGGATAATCAGTTTCGCGCTAGAACGTGTCGAACGATGCGATTTCGGATACTTCCAGGTACAATCGAAACGCGAATTCAGCCAACGATTGTCCCTGGTAACGTTAGCCGACCTTCTGCATCGTCTGCAGCGAAAGCATGTAATTTCATCGCCTGCTTCGTATCGTTCAAGTTGAACGGGTGTAAGTTGCAGGTGCAACGTTCCGCGTCAAGATAAAACTGTCCTAGGGTGTGCAATCGTGGCCGAACTTCGAAACGGCGGCATGCAAATCGATCTCGCTGTCGTGCGAGCAACTCTTCCGGTTCCTCGCGAATTTAACCCCCCCGTAAAGCGAAGTTCACGCAAGCGAGTAGCGAGTGCTTAATGGGGATGTGAAAGAACCTGAAGAAATCGAGAAACTAGTTATCGTTTCTCGACAATATTGTACAGTAGCGTACTAAATGTGTGAATACACGGTCACACGTTTGTTTACATCACACTGTTGCAAAAAATTTTGCGAAGCATAACATTCCTTCAACTTCTTTCGTTTTTATTTAGATGAGAGGAAATAACAAAACGAGTATCCGGGTTTCGCGTTGAAACTTTATTTTACGTGCACGTTGCACCTTGCCGTGTCGTATACGGAGCTCGAATAGGGGGTCATTTTCTTTGATCCTTCGTTCTGTATCCTCCCAAAAACGAGGAACACCTTCGGAATGAAAGGAGAGGTTCGAGTCGTCAAAGCCAGTATGTCGCAGAAAGAAAAGTGTTGCTACGCGAGAGAAAAAGCACATGCCCTTTGAACTATGTCGAACCTTTTCGAGTTCGATGATCGAATTTTTAGGGACTGCAAAATTTCTCGCATCGCCACACTTAATATAAATAGAATCCGCGATTAATTGTAAACGAGTTTTTATCGGTCGAATTGGTAGCTAAGTGTAATTCACGGGAAGAGAAGAAGGGTAGTTTGCCAGGAATGATGTGAAACAAGGAAAAGTTTCAAAAAACTTCGAAGGAGTATAACATTCTTTCAACTTCTATTTCTGATCGTTAAAACCAATAAAAACGGCTATCGGGTTGTCGGAATTTTCGAAAATCCCGACTTTTTTTTGGGAAATTTCGACTCTCTTAGGAAATTGAACAATTTCGAGGATCTTGAATCTTCAGGGAAACTGTCTCGGTAGAGAAAAAATGTTCTGCTTCCCAACCAAACCCGATATTTCGAGTTCTCGCTCACCTCTAGCGCGTACCCCGAACGAAGTGGATCGAATACTGCGCGACGCTGGTCTCTCGTTTCCGGTTTATCGTAACGCGATAACGGGGCGCGCTTTTAGCGGAATATTACACAGACCTCGTTCGCTGATCCTATTTTGAGGTGTCAAACCGAACGCGATAATTGAAGCTGGAATTTATTGCGTTCGAATGTAATTCTTGACGCGTGAAAATTATACTGCGAATTATAAATTATCTGTACCTTCGAAACAAAAAGTTGTACTCTCCAAATTTCAGAATAAATTATGATATTCGGTGGGTCGTAGATGTAACTACGCGAAAAAGTACAGAACGCATATAATATATAAAAATATGCATGACAAATCTACTTAAATTGAACAGAAATATGAGTTTGCGTGAAAATCTGCAATTTTATAACCAAGGATAACCAAATTCATAACGAAACCGCTATGTGTATAACATTTTCGAAAGTTACAAATTACATGGCCTACTCGCTATATTCCAATAAATTATCCAAAAAAGCATTCTCAATTCTAACAAATTACTCTTTATACCGTAATCACATGATTAAACCGGTTTGCCTGTTCCTTGTGTATTATAATTAAAGATAAAATAGAGGAATAAAACACCACGTTCGACCCCTTCAACGTTACATTTATTTCTGTTCTTTGTTTTATAACATCAATCGTCTCTTCGTTACCACCCCTGACTGAATTTCACCGCTTTTATTCAAATTTTCCTTCGTTGACAAATTTTCAGTCTAGAAAAGGTTTAGTGCATGGCATTCTATGAGTCGGCTCGCCTCGCAGATGCCACGAACGATTCTCTGCTAACACGTGTATTGAAATCAAAGATAAAATAGAGGAATAAAATACCACGTCCAACCCCTTCAACGTTACATTGATTTCTGTTCTTTGTTTTATAACATCAATCGTCTCTTCGTTACAACCCCCAACTGAGTTCGTCCGCCTTTATTCAAATTTTAATTCTATGAGGTCGACTCACTCATCGTAGATCCCTTGAACAATTCTCCGCTAACACGCGCGACTCACCCTCCCCCCCTGGGACTTTTTATTAAATCATCAGAGGTTCGAACGAACATGAAAAACGCGAACCTGTACAGGACAATGGAGGAATAATCGGAGAACTTGATCGAATCTCAAGCTAACACGAGCTGAAGTGCGATTGGTCGTGGCTAACGTAAAACACCCCGTATCGATCGTGTGTTATCGCGAAATGCGTGCTCTGATTAGCCGTTTATCAGTATGGGCGACAAAGGAAACGACTAGGACAGTTTTTCAGTTTTGTCGTCGCTGGAAATTCAATCGGCACCGGGTTCGGTGATTAGCATAAGTCAACGTGGAACGGTTTAGCGGTTGAAACTCGCTCGTCGGAGATCTCTCCTCCGTTTTTCCGGACCAAGCAATTATCGGGGTTGTAATTGATGCGTGGTACCACCGACGAGATCGTTTCGCTCGATTTGCCACCAGGAAGTGTCGTCCGGTCACGTTCCAGCGACACGTTGTTTCCACGATTTTTACTCGAATTACGTTTTCTCGTTACCCGACGCCACGGTCTTTATCCACAAACACGGCACGGACAGGTCGACTTCGAACGGTGTATCACGTTCTAATTGAAACCTCTCTTCCGTTCACGTAGAATTGGTAAATTGGCTGTATAATGTTATCGTCGAGCTTCGTTTTAATTTATCGAAATCGATCGCTTAACTATTTTACCAAAACAGAGGCGAAAGAATATTTTTTTGTCTGGAATTTATGAAGCCATTACAAAAAATTTCCGTCTTATTTGATAGATTTGTATTTTATGGTTAATTTATGGGTGTAAAATAATATCACGGTGTTTAATTTCAATCTTTAGCATTCGGTGTAACCAAAAGAAACTTAAGCAAGTTTAAAAGGATAGTGCTGCACAGAATGAAATGGTAGCAATTAAATTTTGCAATTAAATTGTCTGATGTTTGTTCCTCGTACATTTAATTAAATGTAAGAAACAACTGCAACGTTTGATCCGTGAAATAATGAGAGGATCGGTTGAAGCTCAACGAAAGAGAACCTTGTTACATCCGCTGACCTTTATCCACTGCAAAAATTAAATATAATTGCTGAAGTCTACATTCCTAATCATAAATCTATCTTTCTGTAGGAACTACATTTCATGCTTTAAATTCCTTTCGATAAACTACAGCCGCATATAAAAATATTTTTCATAAGATCGATAAAACGCTTTAAAAATAGCTTACTTCCGAATGCAATTTTAACGCAACAATTAATCGTCTCAAGACGAATAATTACCATGCTTAAAATTTTCAACTAAAACTGATCCCCCAGATCCCATGGGAAAACCCATCGCGAACCCCTTATTTTTTATGGATCAGCTTCGGGTTAGATTCGAATTGTGATCCTTACATCGGGATCCAGAGAGGCCTATGGTATCGACTACACACGGATAATACCTCGCGACAGGTGAGAAAGCGGAACGCGAGGCCATCTGTTAGTTTCAGAATAAAGTAGCCTGGCGCAGGTCGATCGAGTGACGACGGACCTCCCAGGTAGCGCTTACGGCGAAGAAATCAGCAGAATCGAGGGAGAAAGTGGCGTTCGCAACGGACGCGATCGATAGCGCGCGTTTTAAACTTAACACTCGCTGCCGGTCTTTCATTTGCGAAGCGAAACCCATTTGGAAAGCGTTCGCTGGTCGCGTAACCGATCACCACCACCAATTGGTTCGACCGATTTTGAGGAAAATCGCGTCACATTTTCTCGAATAAAAGAACAATGTTCTCCAGGCGCGATACTGAATATTCGGGTTCGAAAAAATATTGTAAGAGGATTATTGGAAGGATAAGAATGATTTTGAAAAATTCTATACAGAACGATTCGAGTTTTATGCCTTGTACAGCAAGTGATTAGAAATTAGAATGATTGAAAGTTAACAAACATGAGATCCTTTAACCCTTTTAGTACCGAGCAAATTTAACGAATTTGCTAAGGTTTGGGAAAAAGCTCGTAAAAACGGAAGTAAGAATATTTACAAAATTCAACATGAAGCATATTACGGAATAAAAGAAAAAATTGAAACATTTATAACGTTTTATAAATTTATTTACCCAGTGTTTTACTAAAAATTCGTATATCTCTAAAAGTAGCGTAATCGTCCTGTTCTGCCAGGGGATGACTAATTAGCTCGTGAATTCGATGAAGAATTTGTCAATGAATTCCCGCGTCCAATCGGAATTCATAAGCTTTATAGGTTTCTATGAATTTCCGATAGATTCGAGAACCAAACGGCCACCTGTCGCGTAAATCCCGATCCCTGGAAGATTAATACCGTTCGCGCGGACACCGCCGGCATAATGTCGCGTATCAAATTAATCGGAAGCCGAACTCTACAACGGCGATATCCGTCAAACGTTTCACATCCTATTCCCCTATTCTGTTTGCCAACAAGCAGAACACGCGAGTTATACACACACGCATGCATATAACCAATAACGTTGGCGGGCGCGGTTATGCAAAACCGTGAGCGGAATAAAAATTCAGGTCCAGCGAGCAACGGGACCCCGGTTATTTGTGCGAGTTCCGGGAATTTTTACGAAAATGAAGATACTTAACGCGCGAACAGCGTGCCGGTTTTTACGAGGAAAAATCTGAGTTCACCAGAACAATCGGAATCACCTTTTTTTTTCCTCCTCGTCGAGCGGAAGAGTACAATGGAGCGGCGAAGAGTCGCATTTCATTAAAGTGATCGCTATCGTGTAAGAACAACCGCTCTTTGTAACTTTATAACTCGAAAGAATTACGAAGGAATCCATGCGAAGGTATTTTCTCTCGCGGTTGAACAGAACGGATCGGTTTTTATGGCGCGAGGAACATTAATACTCGCGGACTCGTTCGAACGTGGAAAATGTAACCGCACGGGAGCGTAGAATCGGATGATGACATTTTACCCAAGATTAATGCGTCGATTCCGTACAACGACGATGTATCGTATGTATTTGGTGTACGAAATTAAACGTCGTAACATCGATCGATGAACAATCCATCTTTCGACGCGGTCGCTCGGGCTTTTCGTTGTCCCGCGTGGGCGCCATTTTTTCGGCACGGAATTCGAGCGAAGAGCAAACGAACGAACTCGTGGCCGTGGTTCGGTAACTCGTGAATAATTCATGAAAAATAGAAGAATTCCACGGTCTATTCATGCGTTGCGTTGGTCGAGAAGGAAACGCGGAGAAGAAGGTACAGTAACGGACAAAAGTTTAAGACGATTCGACGATGCAAAATGTAGTTTTATGATATGCAAATATTGTTCGTATATTTATTTTTATCGTCATTATGGTAGAACACTATTTACGTTATGCGGTAGAATACGATTTTTATTTATCATGCTATTTCTTAGTAATTAATTAATTTATTTCATTCGACTCTTTGGTCTTAAACTTTTGTCTGCTACTGTAGGACAATCGCATATAAATCGAGCGAGGCTGGCACTCGTATTAATTTCCCCCGAAAATCGGCGAAGAATTTAGAAACGACGCAACGTACTCGGGAAACTCGCGAGACGGATATTATTTGCAGACGTGACACGGCGCTCTAAAAATTAGCATGACGAAACCACGAGCTACCTACCTTATAACGCGTAGCTAAAAAGAGCGCGGGCGCGTACGTGTGCGTGAGAAAAGTATACATTTGTCAGTCAAGACGGTGGTCGCGACCGCTTTTGAAATTCGAAGAACAGATTTCCGAGGCGTATCGAGGAGAATCCGTAGCTTCGACCAGCCCGTAGGTATCATGAGTTATACATATTTCAAGAAAGGATCGACCTTAAATCGTGACCCCGTACCTCGAAGAATTATCCCCTCCCTTCTATATCAGAATTTATACCCCGATACCTTCTTTCCGTCTTCAGCGATTCTTCGCAGGCTTCCCGAAGAATCTCCGTGCGAACGGCGCAACGTGTGTATCGTACGACGTTCAGAATGAAAAAGAACGAAGAGGGAGCAAGAGAGTAATTGTACAGCTACGCGAAGAGACCTCGCGAAAGTTACCTGTGGTCGGATTAACCGTGTCTGGCCGGAGGGAACTCGCCTCGCGTAATGTCCCGTTTAAAATTCCGGAAACGCGCGAGCCCTGTTCGAGGGCAGGTTAATGGGGAATTCGATGCAACCACGTTTCCGTTAATTTCGAAACGAACTCTCGCTCGCGGCTGGTCAACCGAAGAACCATGCCAGTTCGTTCCCCCTACCGTTCGTCCGAACGTACGCGCATCGCATTTGTCTTCGAATTGATGTTCACGCTTTGGTCAATTTCCAGGTACGCACGACCATTCGATATTCATAACTATAATTTTTAGAAATTAACACTTAGCCAACCGAATGGGGGTATTTCTCATTCTTTCTTCTGCCATTGATTCTATTCGCTTTTGTTATTAGTTAGTCTTGAACTAGTGTTGTTCACAGTTCGTGAAATGCATTTTCTGCTCTTGCAAAGTACAATTTTTAATCAATTCAAGTTTCCAATTCAAGACTAACTATAATAATAATAAGAAAAGTAAATAGAATCAATGGCCAAGGAAATAATGGGAGACCTCCCCATTCGGTTGGTTAAGCGTTAAAATATTTTCCGAAAAACTGAAACAGTTATTCGCTTTTCAATCGTGTACGTTCGCTACTACATTCGATGCATTTTTCCTCTTTTTATTCGATGGAACACGCGTGGATGTAAATGGAGGCGATGAACATTGGTTTTTCAAACATAAAATTCGCCGCTTAAAGCCTGGTGACCTTTCATCTTTTATACTTTGTACGATCTACCAGTCGTCGACTCGAAACGCGCTCGTGGTCTCCGCGTGGGCTACCCGTGGGCGGGTTTTCACGAGCTCGCGACCGGTTCTCGACCAACAAACGCGCGATTGCGTAGCGTTACACTTGGCGCGTCCTCGAGGATCTCGTTCCGAGAGGTCCCTTAAGTTTCCACGTGTCTCGCGATCCTAAATACACGAGCTTTTCGACGTGAGCACGCGACAAACGCGGCGCCTCCGACGACGATCCATAAATCGTTCCGACAGAGATCGGTAATACGTTCGATCGGTAACGCTACAATACGATTCTACGTGTATATTTAAAGACGGACAGAAGGGTCGTAAAGCTGGCGGATATTTTTAATTTCTCCCAAAAGGGACGCTTGGAACGGGCAAGTTACCGATCAGGTTTATCGCGCTCGTAAATTACGAATGCAATTACGTGGCGCGAGCGTGACCCCGATCTGGATGCGCATGTTATATCGGTGCACCGGTATTATTGTATCGTTACATCGTTACAACGTGGATTATATCGTGGCGCATCAATATCCTCGACTGGTTGCATCGATATTCTAATATCGTTATATCGGGGCGCTGGGCTATTCTTATAAAATTAAATTTCCCGTAACCTGGTTTGCCATTTTTAATCTCGTCCAAGGATGGGTTTACGCGCGAATAGAATGTTATTGAAAATTCAGTGCCCTCTTCTTTTATCTATTTCTAGGATAAATACGCTCAGGCAATTTATCTGATCAGTATCTCGTACGTTTCTCGCAACGACTTTCGATACTCGAGGTATTAAGATTGAAAAAGGGTCGATTGTGATATTAGTAATAAGCGAGTTGAAAATATTGATCATCTCTTACGCGAAAATATAAAATATTATACTTCGCGTTTGCTACCTTTCTCTTCTCACGATTTTCACCCCCTTTCCCTCATTCAATTTCCTTCGTATTCGAGAGGAGGGTACGATATGCAAACTATCCTTTGTAACAAGATACCAGATATAATTAAGAACGAAGTAATTAATCTTGAAGAAGATTAAATAAACGTTAAACGAATTGCAGCTGATATTTGAAACATTCTGAAAATTTCGCGAAACCTGTACGCGTTTACACATGGTTTCCGATAAAAAAAAATAAGTAAAATGCAAACAACACGTTGTACAAGTGGTACGATCTCGATTAAATCTTGTTTATGCCGCCCGGTCATCGTGTACGTATATTATCGATCGACCAGTCGGAATTCAGCGTTTACAGGAAATGAGATTACAAGAGGGGTGAAAAAATTTTTAAAGCTCCTACAACGACCGCCGAGAGATTTGAGCACTCGAAACGTTTACTCAAACGCTACACCCGATCGGATTTAAACGAAAGCCAATTAGAATGGCAGCTGGACCGAGAACACATTAAAGCGAACCGGAGATTCAATGCCGTCGCTTATCTCCCACCCCTTCGACAGAGCACGATCCCCCCCGTCGTCTTTTCTTGCAAATGAATGCACGATTTTCGCAAAAAAATACAGTGTTGTCTCGTTATAAATACATTTTTGCGATTCGTTATAAGTCGTCTCGCTATCCACCCCACCACTGTGTTTTTAGTTACCACGGGCAGTGCGACAGGATGCGAGCAAGAGAGACAGCGATATCTCGAGAGATATCGGAGACAATCGATATTTGAAGAAGGTAGCCAATCATCGATCTTGGATGAGGTTTAAGAGGCTTTCCTAAGTCGGGGAAGCATTATCATGTTGTGACTGTCGTGAAGGAAGAATAAAGAAAAATGAAAGAGAAGGGGTGTTTCATCCCCTAAGGGGTGTGCCTTAGACACACGGATAGAAACAGATACTTCAGAACTTGTACATATAGGAACCGTGTCGGACTTGTGTACTTGGTAGAAAGGTAGTTGGTTGATCCCCCCTAGTGGCGAGGACAGGAAGTTCGCTACAGTATCATCTAAGGACGCTTTTACGATGCCTAAGACAGCGGATTAGCTCATGAAATTCTAATTTCGACTGCTGATCAAGGAGAAGAGAAAATCAAAATTTGACATTCGGTCTTTTCGATCTGTGCCCTCTAGCTCCTTCTGTCGCACTCTTCGCGGAAAAGAACAGGAAACCCGTAAAACAGATGGCTGTTTTGTTACAGCTGCACATCATCCCCCAAGCAGGCCATTTACATCGAGACTAAACTGTATTCGTTCAAGTTTGGAACGTTAATCAGAATCCACTTACCCATCGATGTTGTGTGTCAGGAAGGACTTCGGCAGCGAGAGTGACCGCTGGTGAGGGTCCAAAGAGGCGTCCGCCGAAAGAGAATCCTCTCCTCTAGTCGGGGCGCTTCCGGGTCTGGACAGCATTCCGTCCTTCGGCGGTTCGATTAGCGTCTTCAGGGAACCGATCACGGCGTCCTCCATAGGGGTGGACGCCCCGGAGCTTTTCGCGTTCCTCGGGCTCTTCGTCACCGTTCGATCGGACGTGGTGACCCAGATGTCGCTGCTGGACGACGACGAGGTGGTCGACGGGGACGCGACCTGGCCGCCGCTCGGGGATCGGTTCATCATCCCCTTTCCCTGCACCGGCGACACCTTCCTGTCCTTGGCCTCGCAGCCGTCGAAGCTACCCGCGAATTCGGGCTTTTGATAGAACCGATGATGACTCTCCCTCCTTTCGACGTTGGAACCATTCCCGTTGGACCCCTCCAGAGGCGACCATCGGCTAGGTTGCTTAAGAACGCTTTTTGGTTGCCTCTCCTGGTACTTGACCGTGTTGCTGTTGCTCGGATCTCGGGCAGATCGATTCTTCCGGGACGCCTCGCGCTCGCGAAACTCTCGATCGTCCATTCGCTCCAGCGACGCAGGGGATGAGCTGGCGCTTCCTCTGTTCGCGTGGTTCCCCGCGTCCGTGGGCAGCCTCTGGTGAGCCGGATAGCTCTGGGACAGCTTCATGAACACCGGCGCCTGATTGGGCGAGTACAGGGTGTCCCTCTGCGAGCAGTGAGGCCAGAAGTCGCAGGTGCTGCTGTTGCATCGAAGCTTCGTGTCGAGGCTCACGCAAAAGTCCTGGTTGGACGTCGACGGATTCGCCGAGTTGGGGGTCGTCGCGCCTCTTTGAAGAGTCTTTGGCCGTCTGGACTGTTGCTGCTGGGATTGCTGCTGCGATTGCTGTTGCATCGAGGAGGGGGGTGGTTTTGAGGGTTGCTGTTGTTTGCTCGAGATGAAGTAGACGTCGTAGGCGTTGGGGTTGCTTCGTTGCCTCTGGTCTTGGCCGTCGTCGCGACGATCAAAGCGGCTGGACAGCAGACTCCTGGTCACGACGCGACTCCTCGTGCCGTAGAGGAACTCGGTCACCGCCTCGGTTTCACGGAACAGCTCCTCGTTCAATGCGTTTTCGGTCGATTGCGCTTTTCCTAGACGACACGCAAGAAAAACGATAAAACTGTAGCAATGAACGGATAAAGCGCAGGGATCGGAAACGATCCGTGCGTACAGATGGACGTTCCAGCAGAGTTATCGAAGCCGATACTCGCAAAGTAGACGACGGATTTTTATGCATTCAAGAAAAATTTAAATATGAAAAATGTGCGATTTACTACAAATAAACGCTATTGCACGCATTATAACGTTTAGCAGGTGTTTCGGATTACTTCTTAGGTTCCGTTCCTTCAGTTGCATTTGTAAAACTGTGAATTCGCATAAAAATCCGCGGTTCGCTTGTCACAAAACAAAATTATACACCGATACTACCAGAAACCAGTAACACAGCTAATGAACGCACAAATGTACAGAACGATACGTACTATTTTGAAGCGTATGACGTTTCCTCTCGTTCCCTCGATCGTTGGAAATTTTCACGACCACCCTGTGGGGCTCGTTGGACTCCCTCGAGTGCTCCCTGCTCGGCGCCGCGGCGCCGGGCGACCTCTTCTCCGGCAACTGAAGGCTCCTCGATCTTCTTACCCGCGATTGATGAGAATCCGGGGACACTTGCGCGGTCCTGGCGCTCTGGTGTTGCCTGGCAGCGTTGCTGCGTCGAAAAGGATTCGGCGTCGGCGACCTGCCCTGCCTGTCGACGCTGTTCGACGACGAGGACGAGGAAGAGGGCGAGTTGAACGACAGTTTGCCGGATTCCGAGGATCCCGGCGACCTCCTTAATCCCTGTTGGCCTCTGTGATGGCGGGTCTGTCTGTTAGGCGAGATCCTCTCGCCGTTCGCGCGGACAGACTCCGTGGACGAGTTCAGCGCGATTATCGACGAGGAGACTAGGCTCAGGTTCAACGAGGAGCTAGGATTGTCGTCCTCGTCGTCGCCGTCGTCGTAACCCTCCACCGACGAATCCGTGTTCTCCGCCAATCGTGGCATCGTCGATCTCGTCACGCAACTGTCGAGGCTACGGAAGCCTACCGATGACGAGGACGAGCTCGAGGATTCCATGTAACGTTGCACGAACTGCGACCTCCTCGTCGATGTTTGGTCCTCCAGCGACTTTGCCTGCGCCATTCGATACTGCTGTTGCTGCTGCTTCTGCTGTTGTTGTTGTTGCTGCTGCTGCTGCTGCTGTTGTTGCTGCTGGTTAGCGGTGGTCTGCCTGCGCGGCCTGGACGGCGTGCTCGACGATTTCCGGGAGGAAGACGGCAAAGAGCTCCAATTGATCTTGTGCTGAGGCGACGGAGGTGGGCTGATGATGTCGCTGTCCACTAAAGCGTTGGATCGGGGCAAGAAAGGCGCTTTGCCGTAATTGTTGCGCCCTGAGGAGTGTTTCAAGGAGGACCTCTTGCCCACCGCGTCCTGGAAAGCAGGCGGCGGCGAGATGATTGGCGTTATCGACGGCGGTGAGTAGGATTCTGGGATGCTGTGCGGGGACGTGCACGCGCTACTGCCTACGGACTCGAAATCTTGGCCGTGCAGGGCTAGATAGTCCGGCCTTTGACCGTCCAATCGCAGGAACTCATCCGGACATTTCCCTGGCTCGCTGTTGCAGTGATAGTCGGCCAGCTTGACCGCGGCTCGTCGCGGCAACGGCAGAGTGCCCGTGGCCGCCGTCACCAGGCTGCTCTCGTAGCTTGTCCGCCGGTTCTCGTCTAGGGACCGTTGCTGCACTTGAACCCAACCCGATCTGCCCAGATAGACACCGTCCACCTCTCGGTCGCACCATCGCACTGGGGACAACTCCCTGCTGCAGTTGCCGCTGATGAAGAGCTCGCCGGATGTGCCGCTGTTACCGGACAGGAACGCGTTCGAGGATTCCCGGCGACGGGAACTGGCCACCTGTCCCATAAATTTCGCTCGATAGAAAACACACACCTCTTCGAGGGTGGTCTTGGAAACTTTCTCTTTCTCGTTCGCCTCTACGTTTCTCCTTTTTCTTCCTCGCTATCTCTACGGAATCTAAAAACTTTACCCGCTCCGCTCTAAAGCGCGGCTTTGAGAAGGATTAAACGTTCCGCTCGATCCGGATCTCGCGACCGTTCCAAACGAACGGTGCGCGCGGTGGGTGTTTTGAGATTTGAATAAAAGAAGCAAGGGGGAAGTTGCAGAAGCTTTGCCCGCGAAAGTTTGCAGCTTTCAAAGCGAGAGTTTACCGTGTGTCGCGCGAAGGCACGCTTCTCGTCGAGAAACACAGCGAGGTAAAATGAAAATTCTTTTTCCCCACTTTTTCGTCCCGAACGATTTACTTGCCTGTCCGTGGCTATCCTGTCGATGTTGCTTCAGACTCGAGGTAGACGTCGCCGATGCCGTCGTGTCGTGCCGCTTTAAGGACGGTATCGAGGTGACGCGCGTGTAAGAGCCTCGTGCGTTTCCGCTCGGCTTTCCTTTGCCGCCGCTCTGACTTTTATTGCTACCGACGCTGTACGAGGAACCTTGAGAGCCAACCTCCCAGGGATCGGATGTGCTGCGTAGGTGCAGAATCGACACGTTTTGACCTCTGCGAACAAGCATTTTACCGACATTTTATATCGTATTTACCAACAGGTAGATACTACTATGGATCTACCCCTGGAAACTGAAAGCCTTAACTGAAAGTAGGATACTCTGATCTTATGATTACCTTCTACAAGGTTCGCGTCGAATTTTAAACGTAGAAACCTTTATGTTTTGGAGAGAATTATTCGTTTACTTGTTAACATTTGTACGTCACGCTTTTTTTATCACTCTGCGATCTTTTACCACCGTTAAAAACTTCATCTTACTAAAACACGATCTCAAGTTTCACGCGCAAGAAATCTGTACGAATTTTCCTCGTCTGATCCGGCGTGCACTAATTCCTAAACGCTAATCCCAGGAAATCGGAGATCCTAAACTCGGCCATTTTCATTCCACCGCCTGGTAGCTAACCGGCGATACCAATCTCTAACATCGAGTATGTTAATTAGAACAGCTTCTCCTTAAATAAAAGGAGGCAATCTCCCAGCGGGAAAGCGGTACGAAACGTGCCGCGAGGCCTGCAATTTTATTCGCAAATATTTCCTCCAGTAAAACTACCCTTACGGGGCACGGGAACGAGATACATAGATGTGCATTATACGTGTATTTATACTTTGTATCGACGGAACTCGATTTCAGGAGGTTGTTGCACCCCAAGTAACCCGGCCGCGTTGCTTTGCCTCGACGAGCCGGGCACAATCTCCCCGTATAAATATTCATCGGGCCGGCGATATAGATATCCGCGGGACAGACGAGTAAATAAAGATGTCACGAGGAGGGGGGAGAAGCGAAAAAGCAAAACGAGGACGTTGCATCCATCTTTTCCGCGAGACGTCTACATAGAGACAGGGTTCGTTCCTCCGGCCAAGCTACGGGCGAAAGCTACGAGCCGCGCTAAAACGGATTCGTCGACGTCCCGACGAAAGTAAACCCCGCTTGGTCGCGTTCCACGGAACACGAGAACGATCTTCGTTTAACTGTGATTAAACGCGAAAGAGCTTCGTCCCATTTGGTTTTACGGTTCAAGATGTTGCAGCGTGTGCAGGCGATGAAAATGAAGGGGATGCCGCAGAATCGGAGAACGTTAGTGCGTAATTTTGTATTATTTGAAAGAGGGAGAGTGAGGTTCGGCGTTGAATTTACCGCGAAGTCGAAATGTGCGTGTATTAGTGTGTTAGGGGAGTTACGTATTCTTTTTTTTTCTAGAAGAAAATTCCTTCTTTTGTCCTTTTTTGCTTTGTATTGCGTTGCGACTGCGACTGCGACACCTGCTCTTCTCTCTCTTCTTCGTTTTTTATTATTAAAGTTTTGAAACGTAAAGATTATTATTATTATTATTCTGTGTACCTTATTTTATAAGGATATGTTCAATAAACACTATTTTTGAACTCTATAAGTGATTTTGCAATAGTTAGGAGAGGAAGCGTGTGCGTCGATCTTTAAAGGAGATGTGTTGTGTGGGATTCAGATTTTGACCCTTCGCAGTGGAAAGTGTAAACGAACCTCCTCCTCCTGCCCATCTTTGGGATATTCGTAGCGCAAGGTAGTGGAATTAAATGTGTAGAAGAAAAAGAGAGACGGTCCCATTCGGATTGCCTAAAGACCGGGGAATCGAACCCGGGATCTTTCGCTTATCAGGCAACCGCTTTAACCACCTAACTATCCAGCCCTTACCAGCAACTCTTCTTCCCCTAGGCTATTTAATAAACCCATTACCGCGATCACTGGACGCCGATTCTACAAATACTATTCGAATCTTCATTTATATTCGAATCTTCATATAATTTATTTATTTAATTCTATTACGCAATGCAGCAACTTCCGACGCAACGACCAGGCGCATCCGGAAACTCGTGAAACTAGCGTTTCGTTTGACTATCGAGAATCGTCTTCTGAGTGCAATGGATTAACCAGCTATCGCGTAATTACAAAGACAGCCGGGAAGTTTACCGTGAAACTCTGATCCGCGTTCGACTAACCGCGATGATAAGGCTGGGGAATATTTGAACTTAATTTGAGCTCTTAATTACTGTAAGCGTCGGATAAGTTTAAAACGTAATCCCTGCGGGCATCGAAATTAACGTTTAACAATTTTATACACTCGACGCGCTGAATTTTCCGCGAGGATATTTGGACAAACTTGCGAAATAAGAAATAAGGAAGTGCAGAGGCTCGGGAACTGCTCTTTATTTCTAACGTAAAAATAGATGCACCGTCTGGAACCGGCTTGGTCGATACGAAATGCAAACAGCGAAAACGAAACTCCAACTCCTCCGTGCTCCCAGCACACCAATTGTAATAACAGCTACACGTATGTGTTTAATGTATGTGTTTAAACCAAGATAACCTGGATGTTCGTTGGAAAAAGCGAGAACACGAGGATGCCGTTCTTTAACTAGATTAACAGGAACATCTTACGCTAGGGAATCGATTCCACGCGGAACAAAGTTTCAGTTTAACGCGGACCCGCCATCGTCAAACTTTTTAAGCGTCACGAGAGGAAACGAGCGGGTCGAATTTAATCCTGTTGCAATCTTCGGAACGATTTTGTCCCAGACGCGTTCCCATTTCTTCAAAAAATTTGATTAATTCCTATTTGTATGGTGCACGAGCCAATGGTACAATTTGAATAGCAATATTTCACCTTTGCCAGATAAAGCATACGAATATTAATTTAAACTGTGAAAATATTGCAATGTGAAAAATAATATTTTACTTCCGTCAGAGTTTCGCTGACAGAGGATGCAAATCCGTTTAAAAAGGGAATTGTCGATAACGTGTTCGAGAGAAATGAAATTGTTTACAAATATAAATCCGGCAGTATTAGAAATATTTATAGAAATATTTATAGAATTATTTATTTTTCCCACGCCAACTCTTCGTTATCAACGTCGATGAATTCCTTTCGAAACGCACGTTTGCGAGAATCGAAAACCTTTGTCGATGCCCGGATACAGCTATCGACAAACTTACACTTCCGGGATTCGTGACAATTTAAGGTACAGCCAGACACACTGTACCCGGAGTGCATAAATTAACCAATTTGCTTCCCTTCAGATGTCACGCGGGCTAAATGCAACGTTATGCCGGGGGACTATCGTATCGGAGGATGCGGATATAGATGTCCTGGATTAATTATATTTACCTTTTACCCGACATCGTCCGCAGGGTTGGTTCGCTGTCCTCTCGCTCTGCTTTCAAACTTGCGCTGGATACAGGACCGTTTCTCGTCAAATTAAGGTATCGCGTATCACTGCCATTGCCCGATCACGTTAACGTTCTCACTGACATTGCGATCAATGAAATTTTCTCGCGGGTTTCGATAAGTGTGCTTCCCGAGAAAAGGGTGTTTCGCGAATTACGTGCGTATGGCTTCTCATAAACTTCGAGCTTTTTCGTAAACCAGAAAATTTCTAAATGAATAACAAAAAAAAATATTTGAAACTTTTTAACTATCGACGAGCAATTGGGGTTGAAACGACAAAAAGCTTCGAACGGAAATTGTTTTGGATCATACATATAATGCAATTGTTTGTATTTTTTCTTTTTTTATCAATATAGGAGGTCACTTTGTTTTCTCAGCCGTAGTATATTAAATTCACCTATGTTATGCGAAACAGTACTAAATATAAAATGATTAAGGTATACGAGGAAGCAGGTAAAAACAAACAACTGCACTGCGATACCTCCCGCACACCTCCCGATACCAAACGATTTTCGATACGAATATTTTTCTTCATACAACGAACAGTTCGGTTTCGTTAAACGATCCACCCTGCGTGCACACAGGAAGACCTACAGCGTAGATATCACTTTATCCATTAAATATTTATCATCGGAACGTGTGACCAATGTTCCAATATCTTTTCGATTCAACAACATCGTTATTTTTTGAAACAGCAACCGCTGGAGAATTGAACAAAGTCCAGTGGCGTGAAACAAACGCGACAGCCAAGGGTGAACAAAAATCGAGTCCTCGAGCGATTAGACGGGTATTGTACTATGGCATTGTACGATTCGTGGAAACGACTGGGCTCGCTCCTTTCCGCGGTCTCGTTAAGCTGAGGTAAAAAAAAAAACGAGCCGGGACAACTAATTAACCGTGCAGGGCCTCGGGAAGAGGTCTAGGAACGTTCCCGGGGCTCCCTTCGCCGTTGAATTTTGCATTGGCGTGTGTAAACAAGTTGCACTCTCCACGGGGAGGCTGCCGGGAACAGCGCGATGCAGGAAGCCCCGCTTCATCGGGCTTCATGAAACTTACATCGCGCGTAACCACCGAGCCGAGGACTGCAAAAAGTAAACACAGCTAGGAGAGAACGAGAGAGAGGAGAAAGAGGGAGAGGGTTAGAGAGAGGAAAGGTGAGTGAGTGACGGAGAGAGAAGAGAGGGAGAGAGACGAGTGGGAGAAAGATGAGAGGGAAGGAGTGAGACGAGAGAGGACAGAGACAAGAGAGGGAGAAATATGAGAGAGAAGAAGATAGATGTGAGAGGAGGGAGATGAGAGAGGGCAGAGATAAGAGGGGGAGAAAGGTGAGAGAGAAGGAGACAGATGCGAAAAGAGAGATGAGATAGAGAGACAGATGAGAAAGAGATGAGAAAGAGATGAGAGAGAGAAGAAGAGAGGAGGGGGAGAGAGAGATTAGAGAGGAAAGGGAGGATGCAAGAAGGGGGAAAGAGTAGACGTAAGCTCCGTAAGAGATCGAATTAATTCAGTTTTTACAGATTCGACGTATCGACGGCGATCGTGCCGCCCCGGGGCATTAATAGCTCAACGAAACGGCGCTACTGCTTCTTACGATATCGATCCTTCCCCCGGAAACCGGCACAGCGGTGCTCCGTTTATCGGAATCTATTCGATTTACCGGACACGTCGCTGAGCTCTCGCTGTCTAAACACTGGGGTTGCGTGGCATGCCATTTATAAACAACCGAGATGGTACGTTTAGTTGTCGAAGGTACACTATTGCTTATAAGTAGACCTTAGATTAGATTTTCGTGCACTTATGAAAAATAAAGCGAGTAGAAAAAATATTTTAACGAAGATAATACATAAAATACGCAAGAATCTAACTATTTATCTGAAGCGAAGTGTACACTGTTGATATTTAGAGGGTGAAATAAGTTCCTACATGGATTCCGTTACTTTAGTTCTATTTCCGTGCATTTAAATTTGCATAAAAATCCGCAATTTATTCATAAGTATTCGATCGCTTTACTTTACTGGAAAATATGCATATACATTCATATAAATACTTGTTTCGGTCACTATACATGTCGATACACATGTGAATGATAACGGTTACCATTCGCCTAATTCGACGTGCCCTTTTTTGGCCCGACTAAACCGCTCCACGAATGAAACGCCCGACCAACGGGACAATGAACTCGCCATTGGCCCACGTAAAACAAATACATCAAGCCTCAACCTTAATCCTCCAAAAACACAACACGTACAATCCTATCCTAACCAAGAGAGCTATCCTTCACTTAACCTCCTTCGTAACGAGCACTATTCCTAAAGAAACGAACGCCACCCGAACGATCGCGCACGTAACGGCACCACGTGCAGTGATACACGGTGTTACGTTCAAAATTCTCTTATTTTGCCAGATACAAATCGCTTAAACGAACACCGACTCCCTGAAATCGCGTTTCACCCCTTCCCCCAAACCGTCCATCCGTTTGCTCACCCCTATCTAGCGATAGAAGTTCGAATCTAACTTTCGAAGCGTCTCGAATTTTGTCAAAACTGAGAAAATTCAAATTCCATCGAATCTAAGTCGAAACTTGTTCAGCGACGAAGTTTCGATCGGTCTCGGTGTCTTAAGAGCCTTGATTCGCTTCGAAAACTAACGCGTGCACAGCGACAACATTGAACGAAGAAAGGAAGAGACTATAAACAACTGCAATGTGACGCAGTGGATCAAAACTTCGAAACGAACCACGGGTTACGTGACTTCGTAGCGAATCAATACTTTCGAGACTATCTCGGGTTCGAATCAGACTCGAACCGCTTCGATTGCCATCGCTACACCTACTATCCATACGAAGAATGGACGGATAAGAAAATCGGCGGGAACACCCAACAGCCGTTTTCCGCGTCGATGATGCAGAGTAACGGACACTGTAACACGCACACACGCGCACGCACGTACACGCACACGCGAGGAACGATCGGAAAGAGAAGAAAAGAAGAAGAAAGAGGTGAAAATGAAAAAAATGGTAGGCACGGTAGAGAAGAAAACAGGCGCGTTACCTGTCGCCGCGGGAGCCAGAGGCCGTATTCGAGATGTCGGCAGAATCCGCGGCCGGACTGACTCTACGTGGTGGCAGGGCGGGGGCAGGGGCCTGGCCCGAGGACGAGGTCGAAACGGGCCCTATGACGCCCACGTTGCCCCCGCGTACCCCGTCCTCGGCCGAGTGCTGCCTGGAGGACTGCGAGGTCTGCGACAGCCAACGACGCCCGCCGCTGCTTCTCGTCACCACCGTGGCTCCGCTCGGCCCTGTTGCCTGATGGGACAACACCGTCGTCGCTCCGCTGTCCAGTGACGTGCTCTGCGATCAGAAATTCAAATCAGCGTGGCTCGTTCGATCGTCGCGGTGTCAGGGGATCGACAGGGAGGGGTTCGGTTTCGACTTTGCGACGGGTAAGGACGGGACGAAAGTTTCGAGTTTCAAAAGGGAGCAGGTAGGGGTAGTTCGTTGGCGATGGACACCACTCTGTTGTCGATGATGGTCTGAGAATTCTTTTTTCTTTTTTTCAATTTTCTTTTCCTTTTCTTTTTTTTTCCTCTTTTGTCCCGTCCATTACAGGGTTGAAGTTCTATTGGATTTGACGTTGGGAAGGTTAATAGATTTCAAGCATAATTACGAACGGGATCGAGTAACACTTTTCTTCTCGATTTAATGAGATCCGACAATCGATGCGCCCACGAACGGGGCAGCTTGGACTCGGTTAGAATAGACAGACCGAGGCGCATTACTTTCTATTTTCTTCCTTTGACGTTTCCAATTATTCCGGCGGCGGCGAAGCTAATCGATTCAACATAGACCGACCGTCCCTCGGAAGTTTCTTATCGATCTCATCCTTTTATTTTCTATCTTTTTCTCGTTCCGTTTCCCCCGTTCCTTTTGTTCGTCTCGACGAAGGATTTCTGGCCGATCGGAGGATTCACATTCTTCGACGGGAGAATTCGAGATTCGAGACGATCGTTTCGCGGAAACCGCAGTAGAATTTCTTAAGATTCGTAGAATATGAAGAGGTAAAGGGCTTATTGCCCCTTTTTATCGTCGCCTCATAACATTCACTGCCTCCCCGTGGCATTCTTCCGACTCTGTCCATCCGAACATGGCTCGTCTCGCGACCGACGTTTTCCAAGGGAAGATCATTTGTCCAGGACCATGTCCCACGCAGTTATTTCCCTTAGACGGTGATCGATCGAGTCCATGAAATGAAACGATATCGTTCGGTGACATCGCGTTGAGCGAGTACGCGTGGACTACCTCTATCTTCTTACCTTCCACGCGTGGAAAAAATCAGTTTTTCGTTCATCCTTTCAGTACTACGGGCACGTGTACGCGTCTAACGACAGCTGCTCGTAGGGACTATGGACGTACGATAGCGAACAAACGTTGAAGACGATAGGACAATGTAAAACATAGTTTTATAGTAAGCAAACATTGTTCGTATACTTACTTTTATCGTTATTATGGTAAAACACTATTTATTGATCAGCATAGGATACAAATTTTATTTATACTCTTATTTCTTAACCCTTTGCGCTCGAGAGGTGATTAGTAGTCGTCCAATAATAAGTGATTAGTAGTCGTTCAAAGATTTTCAAGTGTAAAATATTTAATAAGATTCACTTATATTGAATTTCATTCAGATTACTTAAGCAATACACTAAAATTTACTTATACAGCTAATTAACCCTTTAGGTTTGAAAATTTACAAAATTATCATTTGGTGACTGACAATCACCTGTCGAGTGCAAAAGGTTAATTAATTAATTCATCTTCTTCGACCCATTGGTCTTGAAACTTTTGGTCCGCTACGGTATACACGCGTTTGTCAACTATTTCAACCCTCAGCTTACTGCAACGGCGATTGCCAGTGTACGAGTAACATCGCTCCACCGTTTACTTCGTCTGAAAGTATTCGCTGCTCAAAGGGTTAGCCTTCCGTGAAGGAGAAGTACTTCTTTGGTAAAAGTTGCTCGAAGTTCGAACAACTGAAAGATCCGCCGTGAAATGTAATAACAACTCACGATCGCGGAGTTACAGCTCGGTTCGTCCTGTTCAATGCCTAGAGGAGGATCGGCGGACGTCCTCTCAGCGTGTAAGTACCTGTGCATCGGGCTGAAAATCAGGTTCGTGATTGCATAAAAGCATGCTGGTAGCCGTCGTGACGCGAGACGAGCTAAACTTCTCCGTAGCCCAGACTGCCGGCTGTTTCTACTTCCAAATACGGGCGAGGCGTAAGAGACTGGCTACGCAACTCCTTCGGAGATGAAAGTATTTTTATTTTCGTCGCGCGCTACGCTCGGGGAAACCTGTCCCCGCTCGGCGATCCATCGAGGATCGAGAAGCGGCCTGCCCTGGCGAACAGATTGAAATTGGCGTCGTTGATAAGAAATATGAAGGAATCGAGGCCGCAATTGTTTTATCGCTCTTGCACACGTCGGGTTTCTCTTCTTTTTGGCGGCTCGCTTGTTTATCCAACGTGGAAAAATCAGAGCGACCTCGCACCGCGAAACCGCGCAGAAGTCGACATCGAATATCCAGGTCGAGCCGATAATTCACCAGCCGCCGAAACCGAATTCGTCGCGTTTCCAAGAGGAAACTTCGCCTTGCCTCGTTGTCCGAGGCTTTGAAAGCGTCGTAGGTGAGGGAGTTCGCTTGTTCGATGCTGTGGAGAAAAGCTGCCTTGCGGTGCTTTAAATTTTTGGAACCATCGACTGTATCGCGTACGGCGAGAATCGGCTGAAAGTACAAGCAACCGCCCGTTATACTATGCGGATAGAACAGAGTCATTTGTGAACATCAGCGCTTGAGTGGTATTAACTCTTTGCACTTCGAATTACTTTTCAATTTTGTTGCCAACAACTCCAACAACGGATTTTAGGTGCTTTATTTGAAATTTACTTCAAAGGACAATTCCTTGAGCGATATTTATTTTTTTTATTAATTATATTAAACACAGCCCTCAAGCTTTGTTGTAACTTATATTTGTTTAATTTCGTTGACCCTTTGGTCTTAAACTTTTATCCGTTACTGTATTTAAAATGACACTTCAAAAATGTTTGTGAACATTAGCACTTGAGTGGTATTAACTTATATTTGTTTAATTTCGTTAACTCTTTGGTCTCAAACTTTCATTTACCATTGTTTTTAAAATGGCACTTTAAAAATGTCAAAAGGAGTTACCGTGATAAAAACTGACGTCGAGACAATCTCGACAAAGGAGTGCAAAGGGTTAAGGACAGAGATATAGCGTTTGTGTGTCCTGCAAGTTCTCGTTGAACAAAGTGTAGCGACAGATGTGATCGATCGCGTAAGAGTAGAAGGAAGAAGGTGTTATGAAATAAAATCGTTAAACAAGTTTAGATGCGATCAACACCTGCTGGATATCATCTACACGTTGGTGTTTAAAATTGCATACTTCTCGTGTATCGATCTATCGTACGGTAGCTTTCCAAACATCACAGCCGCCTCTTGAAACAAACAACCGTCGTTTTGTTGTTGCCTCCGTGATTGTTTCGCGTCGATGCTGCGCGAAATATGAATAAACCCGTTTCACCAACACCAACGACGACATTCATACGCGTACCTATACTTGTTCCATACCTCTTTATTCGTACGAGTAACAAATTGACGGTCGTCGTCACGAAAGCGTGACTTTACCTCGATGTTTTCACGATGCGTGCAAAAGTCATTTCAGGACACAAATTCGATGCTCGTACATCGATGCGTACTGATGCTACCTTTAACCCTTTCACTTCGAGCGCCGCTTATAGGCGGCATCCAAATGTATTTTGTATTTTAATAATTTTATATTTTAATAATTTTGTATTTCAATAATTTTGTAAGCCTTTTCATATTAAAAATGTAAATATACTTGTTACGTTAGAGCAACGGTTGTTTTATTCAGCACAGTTGTTATTTAAAACTTTGAGAAATGCGCACTCTGCACATTTCTGACGCGTGCTTTCGTTTAGTGACGGTACTTCGGCCGACTGGACAGCCGAAACGAAAGGGTTAATCCTACCTTTAACCCTAGGCTCCGCTGCAGATACATTCTGTATTTAATACGATCATATTCCAGATGCTTTGTCATTAAGTTATTTTTCAACCCATTTTTATAGTTAAAGACATGGAAGTGGTAAACACGTATTTTCTACGAAGAAATCAAAATTGTCTGAGAAAGGAACTGTTGCATATGAACAAAAGAAACGCAGGGAGCGCTAAGGGTTAAAGAACTACTGGCTTCCACTGCTCTCGTATTTTAATTGTCCAAACAATCATTTTTACCAATTATATAATGCACGATTGCGTAAACATCGGCGTCGATTGCGTAAAACGATGCGCGGCCATTAAAGTGTTGAGAGGAAAAACAGGAAAAATATCAGAAAAATATCAGAAAGATTACTCGAGAACGACTTCATGATTACTTTATGGTTACTTACGTTTAAGTGATTCTTTCTAGAGGTCACCGACGAGTCCTGCGAGGAGCCCCTCGAGTAATGCCTGGAGAACACTTCCGCCAACCTGGACCTCCCCGAGCCAGCCGCGTTCGGTTTGGATTTATTCGAGGGCGGCTCGTCGGCCGCTTTGACCAGATTCGGGTTGCTGCTCTTGCGTTCCGGAAAAACTAGATGCTCGATGTTTGGCGTGTATCCAGGATCGCTCCTCACGATATCCTGGAGGGTCACGCGGCCACCGCCGCTCGGTCCCCCATTGCTGAAACAGTCCCGCGAAACCGATTGCTTTTTCGACCGGCTCTCAAGGCGTCGCGATGCTGTACCGTCGTATCTGAACGTGTCGCTTGGTGCGCGAACTATCACGATGCGTTGAGGAAAAACAGGGACGATTAGATGGTGTTAGAAGCGAGTAAGATACTTCTGTCGCGACCTTCCTGCCCTTGATACTAAAAGGGATTAACCGAGTACTTTTGTCGCAAGTGCTCGAGTCGGTCACGGTTTCCATATACAGGCGCCCCTCGAGTTTCGCACATTTTTACGAATTCAAATTTTTAATATCAGAACTACTAGAGCAATCAAAATGTCGCTTGGTAGAGTACGTGAACTATCATGATGCGTTGAGGGAAAGCCCCTTACAGGGACGATTAGATGGTGTTAGAAGCGAGTAAGATACTTTTGTTGCGACCTTCCTGCTCTTGCCACTAAAAGGGATCAACCGAGTATTTTTGTCGCAAGTGCTCGAGTCGGTCACGGTTTCCATATACAGGCGCCCCTCGAGTTTCGCACATTCTACTTTCGCACATTTTTAAAAATTCAACTTTTTAACACTGGAACTATCAGAGCAGTTACAATGACCAATTGGTGCTTATTCATAGCAGCCTTATAAATTCACTGTGGTAAAGCTTCCAAAATTTACTACGATTTTCTGCAGAAAGCATAAATAAAGAATTGTTTTCTATGTATTCAATATCTTTTCATGTAACTTTCAATTTAATCTCTTCCATGCAAATTATCGGTCGTTCTAGTGTTTAAACCTCTGTGATCTCCTTAACTCGTGTCTGTATAAACCGAAAGGTTTCGTGTCGTTGAGAAAGTAGAGAAACGCTACAAGAACAGCAATTGAAAGAAGCAAGCGGATGAGGTACAGGTGAAATTCAGAAACCGTGGGGGGAATGTTCAACAAAAATTTCTACTCGCGAAATTATCGCAAAGCTTTCGAAAAAGTTGTACACGCAAAGTAGCGTAACAATTCTACGCGGCAAAGACGACGGTGTGTACTTTTATTTCCAGCAAAGAATTTCGGGCGAACGTTAACATTTATCGGGGCTACGAAAGCACCGACCTCCCCAAGGAAACGTCCTCTGTCTCGGGGGTGTCGAGATTCTTTCGGAGCGTGAATAGGTATTTTGTCGGGGGGGAACGCGAAGAAAGGGCGGGCAAAGGGACGTGAAAGAGCGGAGGCAACGCGGCGGGAACAAAAGGTTAGGGGATGTGGACGAGGGGCGGCGGGGGCAGGGCGGATCAGTGAAATGCATGGTGAATACGATGTCGCGCACGCCGACACGTGCAATGCCGGCTTAAAAGGGTTAATTATGCAAGCCCGTTGAAAGCCGCGGATAGTTTACCGTCCCCCGGTATTTCCACCGGAGATTTCCTCCTCGCCTAGTCAGGATCCGTCAAAAACCATCAAAAAAGAGAGAAAAGAGAAAAAAGAGATGAGGGGAGAAAAGTGGGATGGGGAACAAGCAGGAAGGAAACGGTCGGCTGGTAATAAAAATGTCGACAGCAGACCGCCCTGGGATCTACCGTAGTCGGGGCTCCAATGAAGACGAATATACGCGAAAGCGACAACGAGGAAGGTACAATACGTGGGAAATGGAAAAGGTATTTTCCTCCGGCTCCGTTATAATCTTCTCTTCTTTTCCGTTTCTCGCTTCTAACGCATCTCTGGTTCGCGTAAAATCGAAAACCTTCGAACGAGAACGCAATCAAGATCCAACCCGCGAACAGCGAGTTTTCGATCAACCAATAAGCATTGTGTTGCTGCTTTGTTTCGTTTTAAAACGTGTATTACCAATTTCTTTTGTTTACAGTTGCAGGCGTACGAAACAGTTACGGATTTCCATCGGATTTCGTTTCCCGGTGCTTTGTTTTGCTAAACGTGTACGATGTAAAAAGGAACTTTCATACGAACACATGATGTGCTATCATTTTTGGCGCGTACTGTACTAAGTAATATAAACCATAACGATCCCCTCTCCGAAACTCTTTAAAACATTTAGCATACTACTCTGCTTTCGCCACGGTGATCCCCCAGAGTAGATACAATGGCTCGAAAAAGTATTCGTACACTATGTCACAAATAAATTCGTTTAATCCTGAAATTCTGAGTCCGATAGAAGTGTTTGATAAAACTTTGTGGGTATGTAGATCGCAATAGTATACGTATGAATTAATCTCTTCTTTTCATCTAAATGCCATTTTAAAGGGGAGAAACCAGCGTTGAAGTTTCTGAGCTTTCTCTCATTTCTTAAAGATAACTTTGTAATGGTACTTGATGAAGCAAAACCTTTCAAATAGAAACTGTTTAATTTTTAATACTCTATCGCCCTGTCTTTAAAAAAAGAACACAGAAAAGCTTGTATTCAAAGCGTGAAAAATCGCTGAAACTTTGAGATTCGTTATTAGTCCCCTTAAAAGATATTTTGCTGCCAAAAAAATTGTGCTCCATGCAGGATACACCATGCTCTGTACACGCATAAAATTTCATTAAAATCAGAATTTTAGAAATAGATGAATTTTCTTATGATACAGTGTATGAATACCTTTTGGAGCCACTGTACATTGCGTTGTATCGATCGAAGCCGATTACAGTTCGGTGCTATTCGATCCATCGACATATACTACTGGATGTCTCAAACTTGAGACACGGGACATCTCCTTTGGTAATCCTTATACGCGAAATTTGCCCGTGACACGATCGAAACACTTTCTGCAGACTGACCTGGGTCCGAAACCGTGCGACTGCCTCTGGCCACGTCTTTTCCCGCTGCCACGGCCAGGCTTGATGTTCGTCGCCTCGGCTAATTGCAGCAGGCGGTTGCGATGCTGCCGCAACAGCGGGTCCTCCCTGCGATTCATTTTAACCGGCGCAGGTGGAATCCTGTCGTTCCAGCATCCTGCAATCAGAGCAAACAGACGTCCCGCTGTGTAATATTCGCTAAATGTTCGCGAACAGGGGTAGGGAAAAAAAGCGAACGCGAATTAGAATTGTGGTGACATGGAACTATGGGGTTCTATGGGGGTGTTCTATGGGGCTGCGTCAAACGCTTTGCAACAGGGCCTGAACATCGGCCCGTCCTTCGGCCTAAATGGCCAGGCGACCTTCATTATCACGGGCGTTTGATTGCAGCCTCATTAGAATAAAAAAAAAAAATACTCGCAGAGTCGTTTCCATGTCTCCACATTTTCCCCCTCTCAACGCGTCCAGGGAACATAAATACAGGACCTTCCTGAGCGCAACAACACAGTTATACAGTCGATCTAAAGCAGTCAATCTATCATTCAGTCCTAATACACAAACCTGTAATAACATACAAATAAAGACTACTACAAAATGTTTCGGGGAATTTATCGGGGAAACTCGCTGGAAATTCGTTGGAACACCGGTGGGACGTAGGGGGAGGGAGGGGGGAATCGAAAGGCTGAAACAACCCGTTAATCCACTTGAACGTACTCGACGAGGTAGTGGATGAGTTTCGTTACCAAATGTAGCGAATTCTCTTATCCTTTTCCATTTTCTTTTTTCTTTTTATTAGCAATGGCGAAACGCATACATCGTTAGCCTCGAACGTTACCGTAGTTATCTTTTCGCGACCCGCACGCTGTGTTGATTTTAAACAACCTCCAATTCCCTTTTCCTGCGAGTCGATTAGTTTCAGTTAACGAAATTTCATTGGTCACTTGCTTCTGCGTTAAGTCAAGAACGCGTATTAAATTTTATTGAATTCGAAATGCATCGAGTGTTGTTTGTCTGTTTGTACTCAACATCCTGCAACGTTCAAAATTCTTAACGATATCGCTAGATCCAAAGTACATTATCGTGTTTCATAATTATCAGTCAAATCGACAATCGCACAATTATACTGTCCCGTATAGGTGTCGTTACCAACTCCCAATCGTTTCTTTTAACCCTAGCTTCATGACCATTCGTTTCACGGATCACGCAAAGTACGTAAACACTTGTAACTTTTCAAATGAAACAGATAGAAAGATGAACTTCGATTGCTACGAATAATTTGTTGTGTTCGTTTTCATTTCAGAAAATTAATGATTAATAAACAACTTTTCTGATTTAAATCTAAGGTTATGAACCTACGGTTCATATGAATCTTTTATGAATCTAGGGTTAAAGAACCTTCGCGCACGGATGTTTGAATGCGCTGAAACGCAGCGCGCAGTACAATCACACTGTACAATTAATTCGTTCAAAGTCGGTCAGCGTTCGAAAAAACGGTAACGCGATCCAAGGAATAGGCTCCCGCTAAATGGCAGAGAATAATTGTCAATAAAGACGATTCGGAGAACGTCAGCCTTTTACAGCGGTTTCGCGTCCGAAGGCATCGGGTCGTAATTATCCGTTGGATTCTCCTAAAGGGCGCTCGTTGTCGGATCGGGAAAAAGAATTTACCACCAGACACAGCTGCGCCCCTCTCTTTTGTCCCCCATTGAAGCGGAACCAGCTGAACAAGCCTTGGCAAACGGCGCCGAAAACGTGTTTTTCGCCGTGAAAAACTTGCCGCATTGTTTCATCGCCTCTATGAACACGGCTCTCCTTTTTGTCCATTCGATTGAAACGATTTTCCATTCAACACGAACAGCTATGATGAATTTCTCCCCGTTTCTCCCTCCCCTTTTCCTCTCCCCTTTTCCTCTCTCGTTTCACGTCCGTTCCGAAAGTGTTCCCGTAAACAAATGCTCGAGCGAAAACGTTAAAGCTGTCAACGACGGTTAACCGACACTGACGACCCATAAACGTACCTGGTACCTGTGACGCAAGACCGAGGACGGGACTTCTCGAGAACACCCCCTTTCGCCACGCACACTATCGCAGTAAACGCGTGTACGTGAGCTCAACGTTTCGAACGACTTCAGGAAATCAAGATAAAAAACAAATGAAAGTCTTTCTTTTTCGCTCTGGCACCGCAGCCTGGTACGGCACAGGGTTCGTCGTCGGCCATTTCTTGCGATACAGTTTGAAACATATATGTATGTAGTATCGTAGCCTTAACCCTTTCGCTACAAGCGGTGACTATAGCTACCCCGTGAAATTTCGTGAACAGAGTATTATTGCATTATGCGAAAATTTGTTTAACCCTTTCCTTTCTGCGACCGATTATAGTTACGCTTTACGTAAGATTCCGCGGTGTTGAACGTACGACGGGCAATTGCAATTGTTCCGTAAGCGCACACTTTTGGCATGGCGGCTTGTTCAGCGGGAGTTGAAGAATCCTCCAGTAGCGAAAGAGTTAAGGGCTAGAAAAGTGAAAATGTGGGTCGACTAAACGAAAGCCAGGCCAATCGAAAAAAACCGTTTGCGACAAACGATTCACCGAAGGATCGGCAATGTTTGGCGAACGCTTTAGGGGGGAAAAAGGGTTTTCTCGAAGGAGGAAACGATCAGTGTTTAATAGAAAATCGAGTTATGAAGTTGTATAAGGAGTTTGAGAGTTAAACATAGAGTTGCGTGGCAGAGTTGGATTAGAAATTGTTGTGTACTGTATACTTTTTCTATCGATCATATTAATAATAATAATAATAATAATAATCTTAAGACCTTTTTCTACATATATTAATATATTAATTGTATAAAAAAAAGAATCGAACCCGGAATGATCTTTCGCTTGCCAAGCGACTACTTTAACCACCAAACCGATCCAAACCTGATCGGCAACTCTTCCTTTCCTAATCCTATTTAACCCAATACCAAAACGGACACCGATCTCGTATATAATATACTTATATTCAAACTTGTAAAATAAAAATATTAAACCATGCAAATATCGATGACCTCGACGCGGTACCTATATAGAGGTTTACCGATTTTCGTTTGGCCATCGTTTAATTAAGCTCGGGAACAAAAAATCGTTCTGTGCAATTAAAAACTGCGGCGTCTGTTTTTAGGGGCGATTAACCGATATTTACGCTCCGTCTTCGGCGTTGGGAAGCTGGACGCTGATAATAACAGGTTCGGCTGGATTTTTGGTGGCCGACGGTAATGAACCTCGTTATAACCGTCGGGTATCGGCGAAACTTTCTCATCGGAATAGTTTACCGGTCGAAACAACGAGAACGAACACGAGCTGCGTCGGTACGATGCCGTTTTCCCCTCTCCCCCTATTTTTTTGCCGGTGGAATTTCAATGAACGAAAATTAACGAGAAACACGGGGGAGCGCGAGGGCGGTATGTATCCTGCATATTATCCAGGAAACTCTATTATACGTTACTCAACCATCCAGGTAACAGTTGAACGTTAATACACGCGGTACGTGAAGTTGTTCGGCTTGTAGCCAGTTTGAACATGCGCCGGCATTTCGTTCGGTAATTTTTTCGTTACAGAAATTACGAAAGTCCCTGTAAACGCTTGGTTAGCATGGTCAACTCGATTAAAATTCAATTTCAGGTTTGATCAGCAACAAACTTGGAAATGTTTGCAGCGCGTAAAACAGAATTCCCGGCCTTTTATTACCCCGTCGAATATCACGGTTGATTTATTCTTTTGTTGCTGTGCCCGCTTTCAACGCCAATGGCATGCATTATTATTTGAATGAAACAATGAAAAAAAAAAGAGAATGAAAAAGATAGAGGATTCCGCAGCGCAGAATTTATATCCCGACAAACGTTACGAAATAACGTAATAAATTGACTGTCGAACGCATACCAATTTCACGTACCAGCGTTAATTATTTGGATAGCGACGCGATAAGAAAAGTTCGACGCCGTTATTCTGCTTGATCACACGCGTTAGCAGATGATCGTTCGAGGAATCTGCAAAGCGAACCGAGTTATAGAATGCCATGCATTAAGTCTTTTCTAGACAGAAAATTTGTCAACGAAGGGAAATTTGAATAACAGCGGCGGAGTTCAGTCAGGGGTGGTAACGAAGAAACATGGTGTTTTATTTCCCTATTTTATCTTTAATTTTAATACGCGTGTTAACGGAGAATCGTTCGAGGCATCTGCGAGGCGAACCGACTGATAGAATGCCATACATTGTCTTTTCTAGGCTGAAAATTTGTCAACGAAGGAAAATTTAAATAAAAGCAGTGAAGTTCAGTTAGGGGTGGTAAAGAGACGATTGATTTTATAAATGACAAAGAACAGAAATAAATGTAACGTTGAAGGGGTTGAACGTGGTGTTTAATTTCTCTATTTTATCTTTAATTTTAATACACATTTTAGCGGAGAATCGTTCAAGGCATCTGCGAGGCGAGCCGACTCATAGAATGCCATGAATCAACCCTTTTCTAGTCTGAAAATTTGTCAACGAAGGGAAATTTGAATAAAGGCGGCGAAGTTCAGTCAGGGGTGGTAATGAGCAGACGATTGATTTTATAAATGACAAAGAACAGAAATCAATGTAACGTTGAAGGGGTCGGGCGTGGTGTTTTATTCCTTTATTTCATCTTAATTTTAATACGCGTGTTAACGGAGAATCGTTCGAGGCATCTGCGAGGCGAGCCGACTCATACAATGCCATGCATTAAGTCTTTTCTAGACTGAAAATTTGTCAACGAAGGGAAATTTGAATAACAGCGGCGGAATTCAGTCAGGGATGGTAATGAGGAGACGATTGATTTTATAAAAGAAAAAGAACAGAAAAAAATGTTGAACGGGGCTTGGACGTGGAGATTTATTCCTTTATTTTATCTTAATTTTGATACACGCGAAAAGCTTCAACTACCAATAAGGTGCGCGGAGGGACGGAATATTCGAATGAAAAATTCGTTTCAATAATTCCGCTTCGCCAAAAGATTATCCCTGTCATCCGTTCTCCAATTTCTCCCGCGAACCACTTGCACAGGCTCGTCCCGTTCTCGATATTGACATATCAGGAATAGGTTTGGAACAAACAGGAACCTCCCCGGGGAGACGAGTGATCAAACCGACCCCTTTTGTCGAGCACCTTATCCGATTCGCATTATAATACGCGTAGCCCGTGTCGTCCGAAAGCTTATAAATTTCGGAACAAATTTCACGAAGAGAAGCGAACAGCTGATAAATTTGGCAAACGAAAGATTTTCGTTAAAATTGAATCTTAATCCCTTGACGTGGAACGCTGTCGGGAAGAAATTGAAAAAGGTGACTGTTGGTCACCAAATGATAGTTTCGCAAATTTTCAGATTTCAATTATTTTGTTTATTAGTCAGACCCTACGAAATTAAATAATCATATATGTAAATTGTGGTTAAACGAAGTTTAACACTTAGCCGACCGAATGCGAAGATCTCCCATTTTTTTTCTTGACAAAGCAGTGCCATTGATTCTATTTTCTTTTGTCATTAGTTGGTCCTAAACTGATGTTGAATTTATTAAAAATTGCATTTTTAAAAATTCATGAACAGTACTAGTTCAAGACTAACTAATAACAAAAGCAAACAGAATTAATTTCAACGCTTTGTTGAGAATAAAATGGGAGATCTCCCCATTCAGTCGGCTATCGTTAATATAAGCGAATCTCAGTAAATATTTGGAATTTGAAAATTGTTGAAGTTAGTATGATTAGACGACTAACAGTCGTCTCTCAAGTGCAAAGGATTAAACTGTCCCTCGCTTCGTTTAATGATCGATAATCGCGGCGTCGATAGCAGGCGTTGCCTAACAATAATGAAATAATGATTTCCTACCTTTTTCCGCCTGCCAATAATTAATAACGATTAAACTTTTCGCATGATCTCGTCTCACTGTTATAAATTATGCCCAGTTCGCGTGACCACGGACGCAGCGTTGCATGGAACGTTTCGCGATCGAATAAATCGGTAAGCAAATTGCGCGTTTATTCCCGCGGGTAGTAAAAACGAACGGTCTCTCCGCGCGTTTCTCGGGATCGTGAGGCGTGTTCCTGTTCGGCTAAGCCACTCCATAAACTGCGAATTCTAATGGAGATTTACGAGTGGCACGCACCCGCAGAAGACCTTCGAAACGAAAACCACGCGACCCTACAGCCGGTGCTTCGTGTCGTTTGATCGAGATTTACCGTTTGCTCGTTGAAGAAAGGAGAGGAAAAAATAAGAAGGGACAAAAAAGGATTAAGGCAATCCTTTTCATTCGTCTTCATTATTAATTCTTGCCGATTTATTGTTTTGCGTTACCAACGGGTAGATATTTAATTTTAAATAGTCCATGTTTAATTAATCAAAGGAACTCATTAAAATAGATGCCATAGAAGAGTTGTTTAAACTACTAAAATGTGATATCGATATTTGATTGACTTCGAATTTAATTAATTGTGTAAATAATTAAAAAGTGTGACAAATTCGAGGAAAAGGATCGTTCTATATCAATTTATGATCATTCTATACGCATACCACTAACCGTCAGTTTCTCTTTTACACGATTCGAACGTTTATCGCAAGAGGAGCAGCGAAAACTTTCGAAAACAAATACTATCGTGAATTTGAACGCGAGCTCGCGAGAATTCCTACGGTCAAATATATAATATTCGAATTCGCTGGCAAACGGTACGCGAAGCCAATTGCAAGCAGGGCAGAGCCATTGAAATAGCGCAACGTTAGCCTGTGAAATGAAATACTGTTAAATATCATGGAAATCGCATTAAGGGAAAACGGGATTAACGTTACCTCACTGATCAGTCTCTTCGATAAACTTCATTCTGTTGGTCTGTTAATAACTCGAGATATCGAGTTATGGTTCGTAAACATCGACGCGAACCGCGATCTAATTTCGGACCGGAACGGTTAATTAGCGTATTAACTTATGACCGGCGACCAGCAAAAAATGATTTGACGTCAGACGCGTTAACGTATCATTCTCTATGCGTGTAAGGTTCACAAAGTCGAAACAGTTCAAAGCTGTTGCGCTGATTTATGCAACCACCACCACGGTCTGGTTTTGCAGAGCTGAATTGTTGCAACAACCTTTCGAAGGCGTGAAATTCTATCGATTCGAGGAGCCTATAAATACCGATCGATTCGACACAGTTGTAAAGCGAAATGCTCGCCTACAGGCGTCGCGTCGCATCGCTACGGCTTGGTAAGCCTGAGCAACTCGATGAAATCTAAGAGGGTTTGAAAGGCGTCCCGTTTCGTTGTCAAATGAAGCGATTAATACCTCGACAAAATGCAGAATAGATGTAACAAAAATTGTGACACCAATACATTAAAATTTTTGTTTTTTTTTTTGTTTTTTTAATTGGTTGTTTAATGTCGCATCAACCGCTCTTCTTTTTTTCGGCGAAAGATACATCGGATTGTCCTGAAAATTCGTATTAATTTTTGAAACGAACATCTCTCTCTCTATTGGAAATGGGATTTTATATTGCTTAAATAAAATACATTCTTATTTGAAATGTTATAATACTCTATTATAAAACACGAGGAAAGGCAATTGTAACTGAACTTTACGAGCTTTGTTAGGAGAGTAGCAAAAAGGCAGTGGTCGAAATTCCTATCTTCCCGTTCGGATCCTTCAGCCCCTTTGTTTTGTTTCTTAAGGTTTTCGAACTTTCTGAAATGCCCGATGCGGCTTGGGTACTTAACACGTTCGTCGCCCACGTCACCCATATTTGGGTGACGCACTTTTTCTTGAAGTTAAATAGGATTTTAAGTTGGAATTTTAGAAGGAATTCAATGGAATAAGTATTGAAGTATAATATATGCAAATATAAAATACATACAATAAAAATAAAAAGTTAAAATATTTGCTATTTTTATATTTTTTTTACACCAATTTTCTATGCAATCGGATTTGGGCCCAACGAGAAACTCAGCCGAATCACGCTAGGCGACCAACGTGTTAAATGAAGCCCTTGAGAGAGTACGTTAAGAGAAAGCTGCTTTATGGTTAATTTTTGCTTCGTAGTATTTCTGTATTCAATTTCTAACACTCTCTCTGAACGATCCGCAAAATATATAATTTTTCGTTTTTTACCATGTATGAAATAATTATTAAAATATCATTGGAAAGCTTGTCAAATTCCGCTGCTTATTATTACACGCAATAGACTAATCACCGTAGTTGAGCCGTTAAATCATTCTTCCCTTAAATTAGAGCTCCCGTTGAACGAGTTCCATTTCAATAAGTAGAAACGACCAGAATTTAAATACGCTTTTCGTGAAAGTAAACGGGCCCCAACGCAGGTGTGCCCGTGACAAATATTTTAACAGCACACGTTCACGGCCCCGTCAGTGTTTACCTCGACAAACGGCAGGAAATTCGTAAACATGTTTTATACAACATCTACATTCATCGTTGGGCGCGTTGTTTACGAAGATCGAGCTTATCTGTCCCGTGCAAATTTCGAAATCGCCCGACGAATTCCTGGCAACGACCCCACGAAAGTTCGCGCAACGTTCGAATATTTGTACGAACAATTTAATCGTTCTTACGTTTTCTATACATAATCAATATAATTTTGTACGAATATCTCTTCGTATTATAAACACAAACCATATCTTGTTATTATGTTAGAGAAACGATCGTTTCATTTAACAACACTTGTTATGTAACACCTAGCAAAATATACGTACGAAAGCACACAGACTTGTCACGCGAAATGTGTACCACCGCAGCGAAAGGGTTAATTCGCCGTCCCGGCCAACTTTAGCCGGTTTATCAAAGGGTCGCCAGTTTACGGTTTCGAGAGGAGAGGCGGTTGTGCATGACAGATGTTCTTGCGACGGGATATCGACGATTATTAACGATCGATCACGGTAATCCTTCTTCCACCGTCTGAGAGATTAATTAATCACGTGACCCCGACAAATCCTCTATGCTAGATCATTGCCGATATAGCGGGGCGAGCTTGGCTGAAATTCCGTTGCGCAGTTTCCCGGATGATTTCCCCATGGAATGCGACGGAAAACCGTGAAACTTTGTATCGGCGCATAATATCCACGGCCTCATAACCGTGCCGGGCAAAACGGTATCGGCCGGCATTTTTCAATCAGAGCTCGCTCAAACAATCGTATATTGCCTATTCCGATGGCCAGCCTGTAATAACCAGCTCCAAGTCGTCCACGTGAAATCGTACACAATGGGCGGAAGTGCGAGGCTGTCTGGCTGTTTATTACTCCACGCTGCCAGGCGGACGTAGACCAACCCCTTGCGATAAGTTAACCCTTAACGGATTCGGTAGACACAGTAGCGAACAAAAGTTTAAGACTGAAGTGTCAACAGAAATAAATTAATTAATTTATGAGATATAACACGATAACCAAAATTCGTATTCTATGTTAATCAATAAATAGTGTTCTATCACAATAATAATAATAATAAAAATGAATATTTACAAAGCATAAGACTATGTTTTACATTGTCCCCTCGTCTTAAACTTTTGTCCGCTACTGCACATACTGTACGGCTGATCTACGATACACGTCAACGAGAAATCATTTATCTTAGAGAAGATTGTATAGAACAGTTCAAAAATGAAGTGGAAATCTGAAATTGATTACGAGCGAAACTTTAATTCGCTGCGTGATCTATACACCGCAGGACCTTATGGAAAATTTAAGTACCAAGAAAATGCAGAATACGTCAATGCAGAATACGCCAATCCAAAATACAGATTCCATTTCTTCGGCTACGCTCCCGAAAATGTGTATTTCCGTGAAGATTCGCGGTCCAAAGTACCTACAGTAGCGAACAAAAGTTCAAGACGAGAGGACAATATAGAAGATACTTTTATGTTCTACAAATATTGTCTGTACATTCATTTTTATTGTCATTATAGTAGAACGCTTTATTGTTATTATGGTAGAACACTATTTATTGATTAGCACAGAATGCAAATTTTGTCTATCATGCTATTCCTCATAAATTAGTTAATTTAATTTCGTTGACTCTTTGATCTTCAACCTTTGTCTGCTACCATAGGTACAGTAGCGGACAAAAGTTTAAAACGAGAGGACAATGTGAAACATAACTTTATGTTCTGCAAATATTGTCTGTATATTAATTTTTATCGTCATTATGGTAAAACAATTTACTGATTATCACAGAATGCAAATTTTGTCTATCATGCTATTCCTCATAAATTAGTTACTTTAATTTCGTTGTCCCTTTAACTTTTGTCCGCTACTGTAAGCAAGTGAAACGCGAGGTCTTTAACGACTCGAGCGGTATACGTATTGCATATGAAAATTCTCGTCGGATTCGCCCGGAAAATATGGTTTCCTGGCAAGGTATTCGTTGTGAAAATTCTATGGCGTATTATATCACAGTGCACAGAGATGGCACGGGTCTTTCCGCGGTGCGTCGAGTGCCGCCGCCGAGGATGGGGGCGCATGCATAATCCGCGTTTTCGAGTGGCGAACGCCGGAGAAAGGGGGGACAAGGGCGGAGGAGGGGGATGAAGATGGGGAAGCACTTTGACGGTCGACGGGAAAACCGCGGGAGTAGATTTTCAATTATCCTGGGGAAGGTGCTTGAAGCATTCGAGGCAAGTGCTCGGATGCGAGACCAATTTCGGAACGATCGCAAATCACGCACGTTTCCTTTTCCACCTTATACCTGATCCTCGCTGTTGTTCGCGAACAATCGGTCCGCCAACTGTGTTCGCTGGTGTATCGTGAACACTTTTGGCATGGCCACGATGCTCTGCGTTTGATGGTGAAAACGGAGTAATCGGGAGCTGGCTGCATAAAGACCCGCAAAATTGTTCGCGAACGTTGTTTACCGGAAATGGGGTTTTTAAAATTACTAAATAAAATAAACTCTTATTTAACGCGTTCGTCGCCATGTCACCCATATTTGGGTGACGTTCTTTTTCTTCAAGTTAAATAGTATTTTAAATTGGAATTTTAAAAGGAATTCAATGGATTAAGTATTCAAGTATAATATATACAAATATAAAATACATAAAATAAAAGTAAAAAATTAAAACTTTTGCTGTTTTCATATTTTTTTACCCTAGTTTTCTATGCAATCGGATTTGGACCCAGCGAGAAATTCAGTCGAATCATGCTAGGCGACCAACGTGTTAAAATACTTGAATTTTTTATTATACGACACGGGGAAGGTGCAACTCTAGCCGAACTTCACGAGCTTTGTCGTGAAACTGACAAACGCAGTGGTCGAAATTCTTACGATTCCGTCCGAGACTTTAGCTCTTTTGTTGTGTATCTTAACGTTTTCTTACTTTCTAAATTGCCAGATGTGGCTTGGGTTCTTCGAAGAAACCCTTCAGAAAGTACGTTAAGAGAAAGCTGGTTTTCTAAGTTAATTTTTGCTTCGTAACATTTCTGTATTCAAATTCTAACGTTGTTTTATACGTTCTAGCAACAGTCTGTTCGCGTATCTGTTCCGGAATTGTTCGTAACGTGACGCTGAAAGAAGCGTATTAAGCGGCAGTGGTTGCTGAAAGTTTGCAAACAATATTCGTAAACTTCACTGGCGGAAACGCGCCATAAGGCCGCAACTAGATACAAAGCGGTAAGCTTGTAGCGGATTAAAACTTAAAGATTTGCATGAAACAGACTATACGGCGACCGAACGATGACTCGATGGCATCAAACGACGAAGGGAGGAAAATTTGTCGTCATTCTCCCTTCGATTATTATTATCGCTTATTAATTAACACGTATACTGCTCTTTATAGAATACATACAACATTACAACGAAGGACGCTCTTATTTTACACGTAGAAATTGAAACTGGAACAACGAAATGATATAATTAATTATATAATATTACGTCGTGTAATTACGTTATGTTATTACCAACGTTGGCGCTTGTCGCTTGTCGGTCTGCAATTATAACCGATGCGGATATACGGCATTTCAGCGAACAGTTGAGATCGCGAAAGAAACCAGAATGACGTTCATTCCCGCTGAATCGATCCCGCGGGAATTCCTCGTTAAAGGAAACGAACTCCCGCGTTTGCTCGTCTCGATTCCATCCTCTCTCTTTGACGGCCCGTGTTTCAGCAAACGTCGCGCATCGTTCGTTGCCCGTGAAACAGAGGTGATCGCTGCATTAAATCACTCTTCAAAGGGGATCGTTAATAAACGCGTTAGCTCGAGCCCCGCGGTGTCGTTTCAAGCGGGCGAAAAATCTAGCCGCGAAACTCTTTGGAAATTATGAGCGACGTTATAAATTTCACGTGCGCGGCGCCCGACCCGCGGCTCTTTTCGGCCGTGCAAGGCGGCCCGATCGATGGCCGCCGATATTCGAGTCGGTCCCGATACGAGGAACAGGAAAGTGGTTCGAACAAAAGTTCGACGATATCGAACGGAGAATTTATTGACCCGAGAAGAACACTTTCGACGAGATACATTTCTTCCGCAGAAAATCGGACACGTCTGTGTGTGTGTGTGTGTGTGTTTCTCTCACAGGTTCAACGTGAAAGTGGAACACCTTATTAACCCTTTGCGGACGGAGCAGTAAAGAAAATAGTTACGTCGCGCATTTGTGTTATAAAAACTAAAGGTGTATTTAAATAAATTTTTCATAAAATCTAACAAAATCATAAACAAACAAATTTAGGCCAATTTGACTTCTTAGGCTAGTATATCCATGCGTATCCTATACATGTCGTTTACGACAGACAAATGCTAGCCGCAGCGCGAGAGTTGGACGGATATATTCGACACTCGTCCGCAAAGGGTTAATTCTTTGACTGCTATGGGCGTGTTAGCGCAGAATCGTTCGAGGCATCTGTGAGGCGAGCCGGCTCACAGAATGCCATGCATCAAGCATTTTCTAGACTGCTGTCAACGAAGGAAAATTTGAATAAAGGCGGCAAAGTTCAGTCAGAGGTGGTAACGAAGAGACGGTTGATATTATAAAAAAAAAAGGAACAGAAATAAATGTAACGTCGAAGGGGTCAGACCTGTTGACTTACTCTTGAGTTTTATTTTAATTTTAATAGTCAAACGCGTAGTCTTATTCTTGAGTTTTATTATAATTTTTACAAGCGCGTATATGTATTTCTGACAAAAGTTACTCGCGTGGATTATAGACGCGTATATGCGTCTTTGGCAAAAGTTACTCGCGTGGATTATGAACGAGTATATACATCTCTGACAAAAGTTACTCGCGTTTGTCAATTTTTCTCATTTAAAGCAACACAATTGCTAATAAAGCATCGTCCACGTGGTCGAGAGTATTTAGCCCTCAAAGGATTAAATAAAGCTCTTTTTAAAAAGCATCCGAAATTTCTCCCTTGATTCAGACACTTTTCAACCTCTACTTGTAACTTTCAACTTTAAGTTGACGCTTTCGAAAGAACAGTTTCATCCTTTAAGCTACCGTCACCTATACCCAAAGAAAACTGTACAAGTACAATCCGAAATTTCGTCCAAATCGAAACCGTACCGTTCGCAATCCTTTCTCGTCGCTTCGAGGACATTATCCGCGAACACAAATCCACCCTGCGTACCTCAACGAAACGGATAACGATGAATTCGCGTGCATATTTGAACCCTTTGCACTCGAGAGATGATTGTTAGTTCGTCTAACGATAGTAATATCAAAAATGTTCAAATTCGAAATAGTTGCTAAGAATCGCCTATATTAAACGTCATTTAGTTTACTTAAGCGATATATTAACCCTTTGCACTCGTATGTCTCAGTGTATGCGACATCACAACTTTTACCGTTGCGCTTGTATGTCTCAATGTATGACGACGTCATACATTTTACAAGGGATTATAAAGTATGATTTTGTGTACATATATGTAAATATAAATGTATGAACATTATATTTTTCGATTGCTCTGCTGGGATGTATTTTATAAAAATTTGTATCTGTATAAATAAATGTTTTGTGGAATTTTCATTTTTTTTTTTAATTATACTCATGAAATGTTACAGCTAAGTATGCCAATAACGAATTGGAAAAGTTTTGTTTTGATTGAATAAAAAAATAATTCTGAGCTGGCGGTAATTCATGGTCATATTAAATTCGAGTGCTAAAAGGGCTAAAATTTACATATATGGATTATTTAACCTTCGAACTGACAGGCAAACAGTCTAACTAAAGTCTGAAAAATTGCGAAACCATCATTTGGTGACCAACAGTCACCTCTCGAGTGTAAAGGGTGGTTAATACGTCCGCAGAGAGTATTATAATCTAAGGAAGCGTATAACTCATCGAATATGGATTACCGCGCTTCCACGGGAATAGAGGTTTCGCCGGCGAGGGAGCGGCGAACTGTACCGCGAGAATATATCCAGAAACGTATCGGTCGATACGAAAGCCATTTGCAAGCGGGCGCGAGCCGTCGAGATAGAAACGGACCCGGCTTAAACGGGACGGCTCGTGTGCACGCAGTTGTTTCAGCCAGCGATATCCGCCGGTGAACTTCGTGCACGTCGATATTTAGTTCCCCGGGTGTCTTCGACGGCACCTGCGGGGAAACTGATATCCCCCCGCGGACACTTTATAAGAGACTTAACGCGGACTTACGAGAAGATATACGGTTAAGAGGTTAGGTAATTACAAACTGGATATCATGCCGCTCGGCTCTAATTATTACCTCCCAGGAATTACTCGGTTGGACGAGCATCAGAAGATTTGAGAAGAGGAACAATTTCATTCCCTCCATCTGTCTTACAGATTTAGTTGGGGGTTCATTCTTTGAGTGCCATAAACGCGTATACGCGCCGGACAGAAGGGTCAAAGAAAACGGATAAATTAATTAACGCTTAACCCTCCGAATGGGGAGATCTCCCATTTTTTCCTCGATGAAGCGCTGCCATTGATTCTATTTGCTTTTGTTATTAGTTGGTCTTGAACTAGTATCGTTCACAGTTCATCAAACGCGTTTTCTGTTTTTCTAAAGTACAACTTTTAATCAATTCAACACTAGCTCAAGACCAACTAATAACAAAAGTAAATGGAATTCGAGGAAAAATTGAGAGATCTCCTCGTTCGGTTGGCCAAGTGTTAATACGAAATAACACGATAAATAAAAATCGTATCCTATGCTAATCGATAAACAGTGTTCTACCATGATGACGATAAAAATAAGTATATCAACAATATTTGCATACTATAACACCATGTTTTACATCGTCCTGTCGTCTTCAACTTTCGTTCGCTACTGTACTCGCTGAGCACTATGTGTGAATAAAAAATTAGGTCATCCAATTTAGAAAACCAAGTTTGACCTTCATATCTCCTCTACGCCTCCACTTACAAAAGAAATTATTTACACAATATTATGTGCCCCTCGAAATCAAACAACTTTTTTTCTGACACTTTTTTTCCTATTGTCAAAAACGAACGAGTTATTCAGGTGTCTTGTTTCAAATGCCTCACCCTGTATACACACATACGTGCGTTTGTCAATGTTTTCGGTCATCCACTTAATGCAACGCAATCGCCAGTGTACGAATAACAAATCTGTACTTCGTCTATCAGTGAATGCAACTGCTAATAGCCCGTCGAGTATTCGGCCATCAAATGGTTAAGAGGTCGTCGCACATTTATCGCAACCCGGACACGATGTCGAACCGATGCGTCGCGATATCGATGCTTTCACGTTTATCGTTTATCGCAATTTTAGGGAGCGTCGGTGATGAATTATTATCGTGAATTGAACGCGCTGAAATATTACATGCAACGTAATTATAACGTCGAAAATCTGATGTCGATCAAGCGTTGCGCCGATAAAATGAGCGACGACCTTTTAACTGGAGCAAGTGCTGCGCGTAGCTGACGAATTGGCAGTTCAGAGCGGCACTTCATTCGCATCGTCCAATTCTTTTTGTCTGACGGTATTACACGTACGTACGGATGACGTTGTCGCTTCAGCTAATAACGAAAATACAGTAGCGGGCAAAAGTTTAAGACGACAGGACGATGTAAAACATAGTTTTATAGTATGCAAATATTGTTCGTACACTTATTTTTATCGCCATGGTAGAACACTGTTTATCGATTAGTATGGAATACGAATTTTATTTATCGTGCTATTTCTTAGTAGTTAATTTATTCGTTTTCTTTGACAATTTGCTCTTAAACTTTTGTGCGCTATTGTACCTGTGCTCTGTTACCTTCGTTGTATCAAAAAAAGGTAGGCAATGCCAACTTACTAACAACGAATAGTGTGTATGTATGTGTGTGTATGTGTATCTAGTATATATATAGGAAATTTTGCTTTAATGTCATACGAATACTGTGAAAAATGCTTGGTAGAAACTGACGACAATTGAGAGCTACTCGAATTCCATAAAATTGTGTTACGAAGGCGTCCAGACACACTTCGAGCTCGCGAACAGTTTCTTTGATGTACCGCTTCCCGAGCGAACAGTGTTCGCTGTTCGCTGAGGAGTTCGCTGCTCGCTGCTCGCTGTTCGCGAAAGTGTCCACACTGCTGGCGAGCACAGCTCGCGAACTGTTCGCGAGCTGTTCGCGAACCGCAGTGTGGACGCGGCATTAAGCCGCGTCCACATAGAAGAGAACAGTTCGCGAGCAGCTCGCGAGCAGCACACGAATTGCTCGCGTGCGGTTCGCGAGCTGTTCGCCAACGGAAAACGCAACATATCCAGACTGGAGCTCGCGAACAGTTACAAGCTTGTTCGCTCTGAATTCATGAGCAGTTCGCTATTAGCTTTTGCCACATACTGTGTTACAAACGCGTCCAGATACGCTTCGAGCTCGCGAACAGTTTCGTTGATGTACCGCTTTCCGAGCGAACAGTGTTCGCTGTTCGCTGAGGAGTTCGCTGCTCGCTGCTCGCGAAAGTGTACACACTGCTGGCGAACTGTTCGCGAGCTGTTCGCGAACAGCAGTGTGGTAGACGCGGGATAAGAGACCACCGATAGCTAAGGAACCGTTTCAAGAACCAATAGTGCGATCCTATCGTTCGGAGATAACAAAATCTAACATATACACCGAGTGCTGTTTCTCACTCGTCATTCGCCCTGCCGCGCGAAACACTGTGGCGACTGAGAGTCGCCTCTCGTCCGTTAAGGGTTAAATCTCGCGGTTTCCGCGTGACTTCGAACGAGCGGCGACGGAACTTTGTTATATCGTCGAGTCGTTGATAGAACTAAGTGGAGAAACTGCGACCAACGTGTTCGCGGTACGGCGATGCCGGCCGATATACGGTGAACCTAGCGGGACGGAAACTTTCGGGACGTCGCTCGCGCGTCTCCGTGGTTGGAACAGCTCGTTGCATTCGTGTCGTTGCGTCTCCGAGATAGCGCGTTAACTTCCCTCGTTCGCCCGGGAAACGAAACGGGCACACCGGGAGGGAACGTCTTTGTTCGCGAGAATTGGAAAAATTGAAAAAATTGAAATCGACCGGGGTATAACCGGGGAGAGAGTGTACAGAAATTGGAACATTCGGAGATTGCACTAGAAGCTGACGAAAACCGGTTTCAACGTATTCTGATTGAACACGGTGATATTTCGTTTCACATTTCTGTTTACAATACTGCTTTAATTTACGACTGCATCACAATCAAACCAGTTTAGGGAATTTTCGCACACCTCCCTCGAAGAAACAATAATCTCGTGCAGCTTGGGAAAGTGAGTTCAAAGAACCGAGCAAAGTTTGTGACGCTTGTAAATCTGATACCTGCACAAAACCTCTTTTAAACAGTTTTTATTCATTTTTTATCTTTATCTATTATTGTTATATACGAGTCAAAATAAACCCTTTGGTATACAGGGTGTTCGAACGAAGTTGGGAAAAAATTGAAGGGGTAGCTCTATGCATCATTCTAAGACGAACCAAGCGTGAACTATACCAAGCGTCAAACGCACTATTGTTACTCTTGATTTTCGTCTTAGAACGTTGCATAGAGTTATCCCATCAATCTTCTCCCAACTTCGTCCGAACACCCTGTATACATACAAGCAATACAACGATTAGTCGTAGGAGGTTATCGGTTGTTGAACGCTTCGTTTAAAGGTAGAAAAAGAACTAAACAGTTGTTTGCAGTTCGCAAATGGTCCCGGAAATGGTCAAAGTGGGAGAAGAAGCAAACGGAAACGATCGGGGCACGGTAATATTTCATAGTTCCAAATGAACAACGGGAAAGGGGGCGGAGGAAACGGAGACGAATGAAATTCCGCGTGCGATAACGAATGGCGGTCGTCGAAGAGGAAAATTAAATCGAGCCGTACGGATTCGTGGACCGTTATCGATGCCCTAACGTTCCTTATGCTTTACACTCGCGACCGGCAAACAGGGCTTTTTATCCGTGAAAATCGTGTCCCGGCAATATCCGATATGGGACCCCGGCGGCGCTGTCCTGGGATATCGTAAATCAATTTTCTTCGTCGCGCCGTACATTTCTCATCCCTGCCCGTAGCTCCCTCCCCGTGTTTCCGTCGTAAGTTTAGCTTCGTTAAACTGTAAATTGGCAGGTCCTTTAACGCTTTATAAAGGAAATTAAGGGGAGCAGAACGGGGAATTATCAGACGCATCTAGGTCTTTTCCTGGGGAAAGCCTGTCCTTTAAAGCCAGACAAAACATTATGGACGGGCACTCGGAGAGCTTCGCGGGAACTCCTCGAGACGCGTTATCTTCACGTTATTGGACTCCGTGTGTTTATGGGAGTTTTAAAAGCGACGGCAGGCGCGGAATACGCTTGGCATATGCAAATATATCCGAAGTACCTACGGCACGCGTTATGATATTCAAAGAGTGCATCGAGGTTCTATTTAGATTCCAGTTCTTTAGCTGCTGGAGGAAGATTGAAAACACGAATTTGTTGATTCCCTCGGGAGTCTTTCAGACTGGTTATTAGAAACGGTAGCAACATTCAGAGGGTGGATGCTGAAAAAACAATTTCTCAAAAAAATCTATCTTCAGCATCTGCCAGCATCTGTCAATTATCCGGGATTGTTGTTAAACGTGAAACCTAATGAGTAGATCGCGCGTTTTTATGCATTTATAAGAAACGTAACTGTACAAAAAGGTCCTAAGTATAGTACAGGTTATACCATTCGGAGGGTGAGATGGATCTCGTTCTACATTTCTCTATCAGTGCTGATAACAACTTGAATTTGCATAAAAATCCTCAATCATACCGGATTATTCTAAAGAACTGCAAATGTTTTCTGGTGAAAAACGACTTAGTTAAATACCACGGTCGAATCGAAAGTTCGGCTGACTTCGAAACACCGCTCTCATCCCTTCTGAGGATTAATACGCAAATCCTCCTTAATATTCCAAGTACGTGCACGGCTCGAAGCTAGCTCTGCTTGGCATCGTGTACCCTTGTTTAATATTAAGTATCGTTGCTATATTCAGCACGCGACTGTAAAGCTCTCGGCGAGGATAATGAGTAGCGAAATTATCGCAAGTAATCGGGAACGAAAATTGTTTCTGTCTTACATGCACGTCTCGCGTGTAATTATATGAACGTCGGAGCTGGTGGATATCGTTCAGAGCAAGAAAAGCTCGAATGCTGCGAGATTACGTGTACAGGCATCTATTTGTAAGGTACAACCAGATACAGAAGACACGCGTTTACAAACCCCTGTTAAATTTTACGTATTTCAAAAAAAGGAACGAGCCATTTAACACTATTCCTACCACGACCGGTCAAATGACCGTTTTTAAAATTTTGATTAGAATTTCATATACGGAACATAATTGAATCACCTTTAAACTTTAGACTTTTCCTCAAATATACGTATAATACATTTTTCAATATTCACTTCTTTTTTCATTGTTTATTTTCTGAGAAAAATTTGTAGTCTCTCTTACGTGGGAATGTCGCGGTAGGAATAAGTACACGTGAAGTGTCGGTAGGAATAGTGTTAAACGTTTCTCAGATATTTAAAAAAAAAATAAACAAGCAATTTAAACGATGCTTCGTTCAAAATTTATCACCTACGAAATTTCTGAAAACGATTTAACTGCTAAAAAAAACCTGTGAAACATAAATTCTGGAAACCACTTTTTTCCACGCATCGTCAAAAATTTCTAGTTGATTTTCGATGATAAAATAAAACTACCTCCAGCCTGTGTAACGTTAACAAACGTTAATTTGCGATAAATAAAATTTGCACGGTCAATTTGATTAAAAGTTTAACGGACCACAGCCCTTCCGCGGAACTGTATTCGTTTGTATTGTGTTGTTTATTATAAGCGACCTCGTTACCAGCCCGGACGATTTTAACGGAGGACCAGGGAACAAATGCGAGAACACGAGGACGAACAGCGACGGACAATGACGTTCGGTCTATTCGAATGCATTTACGAGCACAAAGAGCACAAGTTTTCGTGCAATTATACGAAACGCGAAACGAGCGCGTTTTAATGTCCCGAAAAGGACGTTCGTTTAACGCGCCGCTTAAAAGGCCGAGACGCGGCGCGAAAACAGGCGGCGTTAACACGTTTAGCGCCAACCCTGTCCGATATCGGCGATGTGCTGGCGGTCGAAGGTGTGTACGGGCTGCAATCAGGCTAGATGCAAACGAGCGACATTTTGATACACGAACATATACAGGCGCCCCTCGAGTTTCGCGCACAATTGGTTCCTGAAAGTGTGTTCGAATGTTCAATGTTCGAAAGTAGAGGGATGTAAAAAAATATGCACCAAAAATTGTGTTTTAACACTAGAACTACAGTGCACTTATTTGCATGGAAGAGATCAAATTGAAAATTACATGAAAAAATATCGAATACACAGAAAACAAATCTTTATTTATACCTTCTGCAGAAAATTATAGCAAATTTTGGAAGCCTGATAAAGTGAATTCATAAGGTTGCTATGAATAATCATCAATCCGTCATTTTGACGGCTGTGGTAGTTCTAGTGTTAAAGTATCGAACGAAACAACATTGTAATCTGATGGCTAAAGTACGATGTCCCCTGAAAGGAGGCAACCCAGTAGCCTGGTCAACTCACGATGTCCCCTCAGAGGGGACATTCGATCGCAAAGGCTTAAAAAGTTGAATTTTTAAATATTATGCGAAATAGAAAATTGTGTGAAAGTCAAGAGGCGAACTGTACCTGTTCTTTTTTCTTCAATTAAAAAAAAAGTAAAACAGATACACAATTATGCGATATAAAGTTTGTCGCCTATGGTGAGAAGAAAATTTTCTTTATGTTCAGGCTAGAATCAGCTTTTGTTAAGCTGAGAGTCGAAAGAAGGGTGCCGATCGACACCGTCGTTGCATTCGTAAAATTTTTCCTACACTTATTATTTTGTCTCTTGCATATTATTATACCACCTAATACTTGAGATCCCTGCGTATTACATACATTATTTACTTTCGCATTATGTATACATCTTTATGTATAACCATAGTTTATATCTGAGGTAATCGCCAAGCTACTGAACCGACTGACATTTAACCCGTTCACAACCGATAGGTTCTACTGATGTGGCGAGGTTTAGAATCAATCTTTGAAATGGAAATCGCTATTCTTGTATCGATATTAAAATTGCTATCGTGAAATTTGGCTTCGCACAAAATTCTTGCGAAACCAAGCTCGACATCAAATTGTTGATAAAGTTATCCTGAACCATTCATTGCGAAATTTCACTGTTTTATTATACTCGTAAGTAAACGTTCGTTCAAACACGTCATATTTGTATGTTATTGATGTTTGTGGGATAACTTGAAATGTAAAATTAATTCCTTTCGCGACTCCATTAATAGCAATAACGAATGCACTGCTCGGAGGAGCTCGTTAAACGTCTATAGCGAGGTTTAGAATCAATCTTTGAAATGGAAATCGCTATTCTTGTATCGATATTAAAATTGCTATCGTGAAATTTGGCTTCGCACAAAATTCTTGCGAAACCAAGCTCGACATCAAATTGTTGATAAAGTTATCCTGAACCATTCATTGCGAAATTTCACTGTTTTATTATACTCGTAAGTAAACGTTCGTTCAAACACGTCATATTTGTATGTTATTGATGTTTGTGGGATAACTTGAAATGTAAAATTAATTCCTTTCGCGACTCCATTAATAGCAATAACGAATGCACTGCTCGGAGGAGCTCGTTAAACGTCTCAATGAAATATAAGCAGACGATGCTACGACGAGTACACCGGTCGATGCGATCCACGATAATACGACGAATCCATCGATCATCCATCGCAGGCAATTTACCGCGCAGGAATGTTTGTAACGTTTTAATACGATCGCCGGGAATAATGCCGGCGAACGAGGAGGGGGAGGGAATTTTAATGGCTCGCAAAAAACGTTGAAAGGTAATCAAAGGGTATGCGAACCGGAATTGATTGGAATATCGTTGGCTCATAAATGACAGACACAGTCGACCTTCGTTTTCCGTTGATGAGAAAGCGCTTCGACTCGGTTCATCGACGAAACGCTTTCGTAGGAACAATTTGCGGCGGGGCCGCATGTTTCGAATGGGCGGAATGCTTCAAAAATTTCATTTGATTCTCGAGAAAGCATCCGAAGGGACGAAACAGCCTGCTCGATCCGCGAGAACGAAAGCATAAAGAGATGCAATCAACACTCTGTTTATACCATGTAATTATGTTAATTTTATTCCTTTTGCTTATCTCGTCGCCCTGTTTCGCTATTGTAGAAAAAAAGGTATTGAGATTGTTATTATTATTATTAATATGATCGATAGCAAGAATATACGGCACACAGTAATTTCTAACCGAACTCTGCCAAACAAATCTATGTCTAACTCTCAACGCTTTGTACAATCTTCACAACTCGGTTTTCTATTCAACACTGATGCTTTCCTCCTTCGAGGAAACTCTTATAGGCCTTTTCTTCTTCCCACCCCGCGCTCACTAAACATTACCGACCCATCGGAGAATTGTTTGTCGCCAATGGTTTTTTTCAATGAGCCTGGCTTTCATCTAGTCAATCCACACTTTCGCTTTTCTAGTCCTTGAAACTACGATACTACACTATTACACCACTGTGGTCCCTATTGATACATTTCCAAAGCAATTACTGTTATATCAGCAGGTACGTATTAATACCTGCTGTGCGCAACGTTCCACGAGAAACCTTTTTCTCTTACGAAGGAGCTGAAATTCGAGTTGTGAAGAGAACGCGATACAAAAGTACACCATCCATCTTTTCTACGGCTCCTCAACGTACAGTTTCATTTCCAATAGCACAGTTTCCAGGGAAAGGGTACAATTACACCAATATTCGAATACACCTGTTCATGAACACTGGTCTCCTCGATTTTACCCTTTTTATCGATAGAACAAACAGCGTTTTAATTCCCCTACCGGTTCCCGTGCGTAAAAAGTATTCAGCAAAACGGTTTGAAACACAAGGACTGTACTACGAGTATAATGGAATAAAAATCCAGTCGGTGTAACGAAACTTTCCAACAATAGCGCGCTTCGAACGCCTTCACAGCGTGCGCGGTGAATTCGCTGGACAACAACGGCGCGCCTACAATTTTCCAAAGAGAAAGGAACGCAGCGTGTAGGATAGTAGCAGGGTGGATCGAAAGAGGGGCACGAAAAGCGAATTTCTGTCCGTCGGAAAAGCATCCCGCAACGACGATAATTTTGTTTTCACGGCGCCGCGCCGTTGACGTTCCCCCATTGATTTTCGTGGAAGGAATTGACGGGCGAAACGGAAAACCATGGTGCGCTCCAGCGGTTGAATGCAACTTTGAATATGAGTTGGAAACAATCGGCTCCTTTAATGAGATCGCTCGTTGGTAGGTGTGTACGTGCAGACACACGTGACGGAGATACGTTTGTGCGCGCCATGCCGATCGGCCACGTACAGCGAAACGTTATTAACCTGATTGGAGGCGCAAAAATACCCTCGGCGCTGGTTGCCGCCGGTCTGGCCGTTGCACCCGCCAGTTAATTAACCGAAACTATATCACGATTACCAGAAAATATGTGGGACTGCTCGCGATTCGTGTACGTTAACCCTTTGAACGCTGTGAACGCGTTAGCAGAGAATCGTTCGAAGTATCTGCGAGTCGAGTTGACTCATAGAATGCTATGCATTAAGTCTTTTCTAGGCTGAAAATTTGTCAACGAAGGAAAATTTGAATAAAAACGGTGAAATTTAGTCGGGGGTGGTAACGAAGAGACGATTGATTTTATAAATGACAAAGAACAGATATAAATGTAACGTTGAAGGGGTTGGACGTGGCGTTTTATTCCTCTATTTCATCTTTAATTTTAATACACAAGGAACAGGCAAACTGGTTTAATCATGCGATTACGGTATAAAGAGTAATTTGTTAGAATTGAGAGATACTTTTTTGAATAATTTATTGAAATATAGCGAGTGGGCCAGGTAATTTGTAACTTTTGAAAAGACTAGACTGACGTCAAACTTGATGCATCTCAATGCTTTTTCATTTTCAATTTTGTAACAACTAAAACGAAATTGCCAACGTAACAGACTGTTATATTGAGAAAATCATTATTTTTGACGGTGCACTCGACGGTATTCGATTTCACTCCACCTTCTGTTTCGCCAGTCTCTCATATGTATATCATTTCACTACGTTTTATTCGATTCTCCTTTATTTAATAATCCACGTTATACCTAAAATGTGAAACGCGCAACAAGAATTTTTACGCCCCGCTACTAATTATAAATTTAATTATAGTTTTGCCCGGAGAGGAGCCGAGGATTTCGCGGAATTCGCGCTCCAGGTGATAATTAACAGAATTTAAAGATTTTTCCGGCAATTTTTCGGAGTTCAGGAGACATTATTATTTCAACCGAATTGCATGATTTTAATTACAGAAACGAAAATGTTACTCGTGAAAGTCATTATCAAGGCAGAGAAGCGCCATTTAACGATGCGTTGAAATTACGAGACTCGATAATAACCGACCTAGAATACATCTCGTCTCGAGTACACCGCCAAAGGTCGTTCATAAAATGTGTAGCTCTCTACACAAACGGAGTCCTCTCGAAGAATTTACAATTCTTTCTACCCAAAATTTGTGTGGCGACCTTCCTGCCTCCGCCACTAGAAGGGATCTATTGAGCACCTTTCAAGTGCTCGAGCCCTAACACGATTTCCATATACAGGCGCCCCTCCACTTTCGCAGTTCTTTTAAAAATTCAACTTTTTAAATTCACTAAAATAACCAGAGTAGTCGAAATGACTGATTGGTGATTATTCATAGCAGCTTTATAAATTCACTGTGGTGAAGCTTCCAAAATTTACTATGGTTTTCTGCAGAAAGCATAAATAAAGATTTGGGTTCTATGTATTCAATATCTTTTCATGAATTTTCAATTTGATATCTTCCATGCAAATTATCGGTCGTTCTAGTGTTAAGCCTCTGTGATCGGATGTCCCCTCTAAGGGGACATCGTCAGTTGACTAGGCTACTGGGTTGCCCCCTCTCAGGGGACATCAGACTTTAGTCATGAAACTACAATGTTGTTCCAATCAATACTTTAAAACCCAGTTTTTGGTGGATTTGTTTTTACCCCTTCCTCTACTTTCGAACATTCAACATTCGCACACACTTTCAGGAACCAACTGTGTGCGAAAGTCTAGGTACGCGTTCCCTTTCTTAAGAAACATCAGACTTTAGCCATCAGACTACAACGTTGTTGCGATCAATACTTTAAAACACAGTTTTTGGTGGATATGTTTTTACCCTTTCCTCTACTTTCGAACATTCAACATTTGCACACACTTTCAGGAACCAATTGTGCGCGAAAATCGAGGGGCGCCTGTATAAGAGTCCCGACCTGTTCCTTCCTATCCCTGAGTCTAAATCGCGGGCCTGCTAGGTAGCCTTACCCGATGAATCTACTAGCAGACACCGAATGAAACACCTCTTTCTCATTCCTTTTCCTTCTCTTTCCTTCCTTCCGCAACAGCCACACTTGTGATTTGTTACAATTTTAACTAACGCAATCGCCTGACGCTGCACCGCCATTTACAGACACAAACAATCGGCCCGCTATTCCGATCAGTCGGACGAGGTAGGTGTACGCTGATAATTTCGCGCAGAGTTTAACCGTCATCGCGCGAAGCTCCGCGGCTCGTTTAATATCCGATCTGCATCCACTCCCAATTATTATGGCACAACAGTGGAACTAATCGATCCACGGGTGTCTGCGAACTGCTTTTCCAGTCGCGGCCAGTCCGCAACGAGGGGCGCATGCACTAACGCTGCGACGCTTCAACCGTTGAACGATGTCTAGGATACTGGGACACTTGGGAAAAAGATTACATTCTTTTTGTTTATTCGTTGGAAGTTTCTAAGCGTCCTGAAAATTCGTGAATTTGACCTGGCAACTCGACGTTCCGACACTGAATCTTTTTTCTATCGTTTCGACAAGCGAGGGGAAAAGTCGCATTGGCGACGAACAGAATTAGCTAAATAAAAATTTAAATACGTGTATTTCGTGGATCAACCATTTCTCTAGTTTTTTTTTTTCGTATAATCTTTATGTAAAGAATGTCAAAACTAAATACGATCTACGAAATCCGATAGATCGCATCATAGCGCAGTTTCACGTAGATCAGACAAAAACGTTCATTTTTATCATTTTTACTGGTTCGCTATAAATTCTAAAACGACAATTGCGAAACACCACAATTACACCATAGTTTTATAATCAAAAATTGTACAATTGTAAAATTGTACAATTTTATAATCGCATAAGCATCTTAAAACTGTTGTTTCTTCTTTTTTTTTTTTTATTTATATCCTTTTCCTTTTCTTTTCTGTTTGCATCGCGTGCAATTCATGTTTATATCATTATGTACAAAAAGTGTTTCCAGTCCGTTCGCAAATAAAATAACAATAATAATAATAATAGTAATCCCCATCTCTCACGGGGCATTACGTTTTCGTCAATTCGTGATGATCAATACGCGCACCGCTTCAAACCATTCAGCAAACACGTGTAAATACGCATATCACTGCAGACCAACTATCGAAAACGTAACAGATATGGCACTCGTGCCACTCGAATAGTAACCGATTAATTTAGGTTTCATCCCTTCTGTTTTCAAGCGACCACGGAAATCACGGGCTGCGTAAATCATTTAACGTCGCGACCCGCAAACCGACCAAGAAAGAAACACGCTCGCGGAACGAGCAAGCGAAGCTTCAGCGATAAGTATTTGTTTTTCGAACAAGCTGTGTTTGTCGCGAGACCTCTCGATAAAAACGTTTCTCCATGGTGGAAAGCGCGAAATTCGGTCGCGATAAACGAAGAACAGTGGTGTGCAGAGAGTTCGCCGAACATGAATAATTCGTCGAAATAAATCGCTGGGAGCCTCGCTTTTGTCGCAAGCCCTACATTTTATCGCGGATCAAGTTGGCGTTGTTGTTGCTATTGTTGTTTGTTGCCTTTATAATTACCGCCGCTGGCCGTGTAGGGTCATTAAGTTTATTAGCTGTCGGCGTTGCCCGACCGCTTAGCAAAGGACCGGCGCGCGCGTTGCGAAAATAACGCCGCGGAATTGTATAGGAAATTCTACTTTTATTTATTTAATGGAGAGAGATGGTGGAGCTCAGATGTGAATAAAATAAAGTGAAAAGCTTGGGATATTATTAATATATATTTAAAACAGCTTAATAGTAACAACTTAAACTTAGACTTTTCAACTTAGCTGCTACGACGTTCTTACTTCCTTCAAAATCACACTCTTTCTGCTTCACGCTCGCATTTTCCCCCTCATATATTCTTCCAAACACTCGTTTTCTTTCTTTCTGATTGTAAACCTCATCCAAAATTCCTCAGTCGCGACATTTTCTCAAGTGTCCATCTTTCGCGTCTTGGAAACACTCGAGTCCAAACATTCTACGTTCACACGAGTATCGTTCGACTCAAGCATTCTTTACATTTTCCTAAACCCGCATCCGCTCAGTCGCATTCCTACAATTTTGAGGAGAACGAACGGTGCACCAGGAAATTCTGTGAAATATTATGATTATAAACAGGTTTTCGCACGTTATCGTGTTTGTTCCCTTCGGCTAAGAACTGGAGAGACTGATTAATAATGGATTCTGCTGAACGAAACAGGTGTACGCGAACATTTATCGTGTACCTGTATGGAACCACCGTGAAACAAAGAGGGTGAAAATCTAGACGGTGAAAATCTAGACGGTGAAATTCTGAAATCGAAGGAAGCAGAACGAGTATGGACCACAGAACGATAAACGTTCGTCCCGTTTTTCGTTTCCAAATTCATGAATTCATGAAATAAATGAATAACATCGTTATGGTTAATAACCGGTAAACTGCTAATGACGCGATATTCGCCGGTCAGGATATCGATAGGTGAAAACGTGGAAACACAATACGCGCTTGTTCCGTGTGAAAGGGGAGTAAGAAAGGAAGTTATGCGTTCATTCATATCTTCGGCCGGTGATATCTTCTTTTTTTTACAACTCTCCGCCTACCCATTTACTACCCATCTAGACGAGTGAAACGAAGGCAAGAGGAGAGGGGTAGGAATCCGCTACTTAACGGATAACCGGATCGTCGCCCTCGAGAGGTCGGCAAGATTCTTTTGGCAAAGAACGAGCAAAGGAGAAACGAAACGCTGGGATTCTCGTCTTCCCAAGGCGTCTACGTAGTCTAGCTAGCAACCACTTTGAGCGTGTACGTGTGTGCTTGTGTGCGTGTGTGTGTGTGTGTGTGTGTCTGAGTGCAACGTGTGCAAGGTGTTATAAAAAAAGAAAAAAAAAGGAAAGAGAAGTAGAACGAGGTCAAGGCGGTTCGTCGTTCCTTTTTTACTTTCTGTTTTTTCCTTCCCTCTTTTTTCTTTGTCGCTGGTATAAAATCGCCTTGAGCCGAAGCAAGTGTTTTTCCCTACTCTGTTTGTTGCCGGAGCACGATCTAACTTTATAATCTATCGCGCTTTCGAGCACTCCGCGAACAACAAGACTTCCCCCGTGATGTTGTTCGTTAAACCATCATAGTCGTCCCTGTTATCGCTTCTCCTTGCCGCGAACAAAAGCGGGGACACACTTTTCGCGATTACAACTTTTATAATCGTCCGACGCCGTAAAAGAAGCGAACCGTCCCCCGGTCTGCGAAAGGAGCCGTTCGGATCGTGAGATCGTAGCAATTTTTCACCCGTCGATGCGTACACATAGGCCACCGCTCGAAAGTTTCGAGCACCTACCCTCGCTCGAAGAAATTGAATCTCCCTTCGTGTGCATACAGTAGCGCTCGTTTCAGCGTCCACAATTTTGCCCGCTTTAGAGGCCATCGTTGTCCCCCGCCGTTTCTTGGGAATCTTTCGCGGCAAGCTTCGATAAATCGAGCAATTTTGATCCGACTCCGACACGGCATCGAGTGTCGGACAAACAAACGGTATTCGACAACCGTGCATTCTATCTGTTCTTCACAACCAATTTTTTTTTTTCAAATTGTATTGTAAGATGTTTATCTCTTATTACAAAAATTAACTGATTACGAAAGATTATAGGCTGTATCGGAGTTTCGACTGTGTTTTATTCGACACTGAATATATGTAGGAATGCGATCGAGTGGATGCGAGTTTAGAAAAATGTGAAGTAGTCGTGTTCGTGAACGTAGAATGTTTAGACTCGAGAGTTTCTAAGGCACGAAAGATGAGCACTTGAGAAAACTTAGCGACTGAGAAAATTTGGGTGAAATTGGATGAACGTAACCGAATGCGTCGAGTGAGAAAGGTTTACAATTAGAAAAAATAGAAACGAGTGTTTGGAAGGATATATGACGGGGAAAATGCGAGCACGAGGCAGAAAGAGTTTGACTGTGAAGTTAAAAAGAGTGTGATTCTGAAGCAAGTAAGAACATTGTAATTGCTCAATCGAAAAATCATTTAAGTTGTTCATATTAAACTGTTTTAAATATATATCATTAATATTCCAATCGCTTTACTTTGTTTCATTCACACCTGAGCCCTATCATCTTACTCTACTAATAAATAATAATAGAATTTCCTACAATATGCATCATTATGTGTACATTGCAATCGCAGTTTCTTTTTTAAGTTACCTTATTATAATTATACAGTACATGCGCGTACGCAGGCATGTTCCGCATGTCGACAGCTTACCTGACACGATTCTCTTCGCTCTTCCTGCATGTGTCTGTTCCGTTCTCCAACACAGTCCATTCCTCCGAAACCGTGGTATCCTTTCGAAACATTCGAATCGCAGGACGGCGCTCGTTAGAAGCGAAATCAATGTCTCTCCGCCGCCACAAGAAGAATTTGCGTTTCGCAGCTCATTTCAGCACTCCCTTCGCCGTTCCTTTCGTTAATTTACCGCACGATCGTCGATCCCAGAACAATCGCACACCACGTTGCCTGGCGATGCGCATTTCGAGCACAGTCCCTCGCACGAGACCCGTACGAACGTATCGATTCGCATTGCAGGCAACTAGACCACGGTCGGATGTTCCCGAAAACGTGAACTCGTCGCTCGACCGCGAACAGTCGACGAGCCCTTCTCGGATTCGTCTAGTTTCGTCGTCGAACGTCGAAAGGGTTGATCCGGGAGATCGAAGAAGAACGATCGCCTGTTCCGGTCGCCCTCGTGAACACGCTCGCGCCTCTGTTTCGTCGCTGCCTTTTCCTGGGCCGCGAAACGTCCATCGCAAAACAATTGTCGCGAACGGAACGGCGATAATCGATCTTGACTTTTATCGCTGACACGCGCGCCAGGGCGCAAAATCGTGTAGGTGCCACACGGGTACGTGCTCGAGACTCAAAGTCTCTCGATCACGAAATTTCACTAACTCGCGTCCAGCGTGGACGCGGAACGATCGAGGTCTCCTCGTTAACCGAAACACGAGCCTCGACGACGAGCTCCATTGGCCAGACCCCGAACAACGCGAATCGTTGCCCGGATTTTCATCGTTGCTTTCCCCTTTAACCGTCAAATAGAAATCGCGGATTAGTCCGCCACGATCTTTTCCCGCTTTGAATGCTCGCCCTGAAATGTGCAAAATGAAAAGCTGCTCTTTATTGCTCCGTTGGGAATCCTTTCTCTGTCTCCCTCTTCGTTTTTTATTCTCTCTTTCTTTCTCTATCTATACCGCCCCTTCTCTCTTTTTTCGTTCTGTATTCTCTCTCTTTCTCTCTTTCTCTCTCTTTTTCTGTCCCGCAACCACGGGATCACCGGGAACGCTCGGGCGGAACACGGATTTACCTTTGCTCTTGTTTTCCGAATTCTTTTCAGACTTCACTGTCCACGTCCCTTCGGGTAATCCCCGTACTGAAACTGCTTTGAAACTCGGGCACTAAATATGTTCGACCGCTGATCTCCTGCTCGAGGGTCCCGGATGCACCTACGGGATTCAACGCGCTCGTCGTTACCGTCCACGGTTGATGCTTCTGCTGTTAGACGATACGATAAATGAGCCGGAAGTTACGAATTCGCGAGGGGGAACCGGGTGGGAGTGATCTAAGCCCGAGAAGAGGCGTGCATGACTTAAAATGTGACGAAGGAACGCGAAGTTTTAGCGAACGGGGATCGCGAAAACGTGTGTGTAATCTTACGACACGGGGAAATGCTGAGGGAAATTCCAAAAGCTGGGTCGTTAGACGGGTTGTTTGCGTGTTTAACGTCTCGCGGGCGTGTAGAAGGGGGAGGGGGAGGGTTGAAAGTTAGAAAAAGAGGGGAAGAAAGGAGGAACAAAGTGAA
>JAOPTO010000606.1:0-197090 GCA_033822845.1 Tetrapedia diversipes | reverse complement strand
TGCAGCCGCAAACTATTCGAAACATCCTAACCGATCGCCGAGACGGGGTGCAAAGTGCAGGATACCCCCACGAATTCGAGAGTAACACGGTTTATCCGTGCTGCGCGACCGGAAGCGGCAACCTACGGGATCGCGAAAATATGCGAGGACGAAAAAACGTGTCTGGAGGAATTCCGTAACCCTTGTTCGCGACGAAACGTCGAGGATTGCGCGGCGAAGCGTAGGGGAAGGAAAATTCTTGAAGAAAACGAAAGTCGAGAAGTTAACCACAAGATACGAGGTAAGGAAGGCGCGGTGATCAAGAGCAGCTGCTTAAATCGAGTTCTCGGAGTAAACTGAATAAATCGTAACAGTCTGGAAATCGATTGAACCCCACCGTATTGTGAATCGAGCGATGCAAAGGGTGGTATTGTTAACGAATTCTCGGTAAAGTAATCGAAGAGGACTTGTGGAATAAATAAATTCGTCAATATTTTGTTAACCCTTTCGCTACGAGCGGAGACTACAGTTACTCAACGATTGACGCTAGCTACGTACGAACGATGACTATACTCATCCCTGAAGTTTCGCGGACAGAGTATTACTGCATTATGCGATAATTTCTTAACCCTTTCCTTTCTACGGCCGATTACAGTCGCTCTGCGTAAGATGCCGTGATATTGAACGCACGACGAGCAATTGTAGTTGTTTCGCAAGTGCACACATTTGGCGCTACGACTTCTTCAACGGAAGGTTAAACCAAAACGAAAGGATTAAACCAAACGAAACAATCGATAGGAATAATTTGTTTTCACACTGCATACAGAGCAATAAAACTTCTTTCGGTTTTAAGTTTAAAATCGCATCGGAAATGACTAATCCACGAGCAGAATCACGAACTATAATATTAATCGGAAAGGTGTTAAGGCGGTACTTGATCGCGAAGACAATCTCCCCTGTCGCAAAAAATAAAATCTTCCCAAACAGTGGGAATTATTCGAAGCTTCGACGCCACTCGACGACCAAGTTCACCGATAAAAAGCGAATTAAGACAGAGGTGCTAATTACCAATTGACCCATCGACTCAATTAAGTGATCAAAGTGATGTCTCGTGTATCTCGGCGCACCGAATGCCGACGTTTCGCGTGCGACTCAAAGGGAATAATTTGCGGGCACGATTATAGGAGGATTGTCGGGAGACGTTCTCGGTCGTAATGACGAGAGGCGGGAGGAAAAATAAAGCGAGAACGACGGGATCGATGGTTGAACGGTTCGATTCACGGCTCGAAACGAGGAAAGGAAACGATTTTCAGGTAACCGTGTGTAATTTAAAACGAAATCGTGCGGCTTAATTAAGCCGTGTACGCGATTAACAGATTGGATACCGGAAAATTTAACCCTTCGCGCTCGAGGTATGACTGGTAATAATCAAACGATAGGAATTTTGCAAATTTTCGAATGTTCAAAAATGTCAGCAGTCTTTATCTGAATTAAACGAGCGTTAAGATCGGTAAATTTTGATTTCTCCAATTTCAGTGTTTTGTACTTGAAGATTTTTGAAAGCATAGAGTCGTCTTTCGAATGCAAAGGATCAAAATTAACTTCCAACCGTTTCTAACGGAAAACTGAAATTTTTACCAAATTTTTACCATAAACGCTGTCAACCGATCTTTCGTACCGAATTTACGTTAATCGACGTTGTTACTCGTAACCGTTTACCAAGATCGTTTAGGAAACACCTACAAAACCACCGGCGAATTCTCGCGTTACCCGAATAGTAGGCGTGAAAAGGTGTTGATAGCGTTGCAGGGTTAACGCGTCGAGAGCGTAGAAATAATAATTGTACGGAACTCGCGGCTCGTAATGCCTTTAACCTTTCGTTCTTACGTTAGGCCGTACACAGGGACACGGTGGAGTAGGCTCGACGGGAGTAGAGGATTGCTCTCGAGGCAGAGAAGTGACACAGAGTAAAAGAATGGCGGAAGAAGGGGAGAGAGAGAGCACAGAGGAGGATATTTCAGTGTTATGCGTGTCGGGATTGCATTGTGCGAATGCCGCAACGCTGATTAACAATGCTCGCGGTGTCGCGGAGACGAGAAGCGACAACAAAGGTGAAAGCACCGCGTGAAACCAAGTACAGAACGAGAAACGATCGATTTCGCTGTTAAAAATCAATAAATAATTGTATAATCGCGGCATCTATGATGGTTCTGTGAGATTTGAGACTATCGTGTGATACTTCATAAATTGTATGTAAACCGCTCGTATTCTCTTCTTCTTTGTCTCTGTTATCCTTTGTTACCGTTTCTTGTCTTCCGTTTCATGCGGTTCGTCCCCAAGCTCTTTCATTAACTTTTTAAGTTCTATAAACGCATATATGCGCCCGACAAAAGTTGCTTGTAGGGACTATGGACGCAAATATGCGTTTCTCAGTTTTTCTTCGCCTTATGACTTTTTCCATGGCCACACGTTTCGGTGTTAACCTTTTAGTGCCGACGAAAGTTGCTCGTAAGGATCATGGATGAAAATATGGATTTGCCAATTTTTTCGATTGTCAATGTACGAGTAACAATACTTCGTCTCCAGGAATAACGCGCCGTCCCTTCGAAGCACTTAGGCCAAAAGTATTCAGCGTTCAAAGGATTAAATGTAATTGTGTTTCGTATTTATTATTGGAATTTACCCACTGCCCTTTTATCTTAACGTTCCATCGTTCGCGATCAAATCCTGCCCCCAAACAACAATCTCGCGATTCGAACAGGAGAACGCGTACAGTATCTGAACTCGTCGCAGTCAAAATTCGAAGCGTTTCCAGTGTTTTCGATATCATTTACTCGCCCGCGACCAAGTTGTCGGGGATTGAATTATGCGGCACGAACAACGGTGACAGAACGCGAAACAAAAGGGAACGCGATCCCGTTTCAATGGCGAACGTCCGCGTGCACGCGTCGCCGTCGTTGGGCACGTTTAAAGAAGAGATTTAATTTGAACGGGGACAAACGGCACTTCGGCAAATTGCGAACTATAAATAACACCGGGTTACACAGGCGGAAATTGTAGTGCCGCAAAAACCGCGTTCGGGCTAGTTGAAACGTTGCTAATGACCCGCCGGTGTTTGTATATTGTGTGGCGTCGTTAAAAGTATCACACAACGATCACGTTGCAAATGTCCCATCGACGAACTTGCACCCCTGCCTTTCCTCCTCCCTACCCCTCCTCATCCTGCGCCGAATTTCGTTCCACGATCGAACAAAAATATTCGCGCAACACCGAACAATACGAGAATAAGAGGAACCACCTCGTTCCTCTTCCGAGAACGGCGGCTAATTAAAGCACCGTGAAACAACTAGCTTTGTCAAAAGAAAAGGAGAAAAAAAAAGAAGACACCCACCCCCCATCATTCTATTCTTCGAGCAGACGAAACAGGAAGAGGAGAAAAAAAAGGAAACAAGGAGCGACGCGAAACGATTTAAGCCAGCAACGAACGAAGTCGGACAGACTCGGGAAAGAAAGCAAGGTGCCGCGGGGTCGTTGTCCCCGAAAAGGCGCGTAGGTATGCGTTTTCCGCGAGAGGACCAGCCACACCGCGAGCCGACGCGGAGGCTGGAAACCCTGGCGAACAACCGAGACCCTACATCGTCGCTACTTCCGCGAAACGGCGACCGCATACCGATCCATAACTGCCGTACGCCGTATACGCGGATCGGTTGAATTCGACGTTTACCGTTCGCTCGAGCGTTCATCAGCCATGCCCCCCTCCCCCCCGGTTGTGCGCGAGGAAACCAGCAGACGAAGGAGCAACAACATAGGCAACACCACACGTCCGGGAACGTTGAAACGCCGTCGTGTCGGAGCGAACCGGTACGGTGCGCGTTGTCACGCGTCACAACATTGCGTTTCTCGTAGCAATCGTCGTTCTCGTCGTCGTCGTCTTCGTTGTTGATTCACACAGGGTCGTGCGGCCGTACGCTGCGGCAGGGAGGCAAGCGACGATGACTAGGCAGCCAGGGGATCGTCATGCCGCGACGTTATCGCGTCACCAGCTATACGTTATCACATTTCCCTCTGTCACACACCCCACTGCACGACCGGAAGTAAACGAGCACCACGGGCCGCCGCGCGTACGACCCTCTCGCGTACGTTCGAAGCTGGGGGAACCGGATACGCGGCCCCGAGGAGGAGGAGAGCAGTCCCGGAGCCCGGCACGTTCTTTTTTCAGGGCCGTGCGACGGACTCGAGGGCGAGAAGCGTCCGAAGGGGATGCTCGACAGGAGGGGGGAAGAGGAGGTGGAGAACGCGTGGCGTGGTCCGCGTGTGTCTTTTGGGCTGCCGGTCCCAACGTTGACTGCACCATCGGACTCTATCGCGCTACTCGCAACCACCACCACTACTACCACCACCACCACCACCACCACCGTCACTACCACCACCGCCGCCACCGCCACAGCTACCGTTGCCGCCGACGTCGACGACGACGACGCCGTTGGTCGGCGTTGGCTATCGATTTTTCCGCGCAGCCTCCGCGGCCGGAGCACACAGACCGTCGTCGTCTGCTGGATAGTTCTAACATCCTTGCTGGCTACTTTAACCCCGTCTCGTTCTCACCTGCCCTCACCTGATTCCCTTTTTCGGTTTTCCTTTTTATCGCCTGGTCGGCGGCCCGTTTCTCCCCCTTTTTTTTCCTCCTTCCGCTTCCTCGGTCGGGAAAAATGGACAAAGTTTTTCGATAGCGGATCCCAAGTACTCGTCCGTTGTGTTTCTAAACTATCGGGTTCATCGGTTTCGGAGAACCATTGTCACCCCAGTCTCCCTTTTCGACCGTCCCCTCGTTGCACCCTCGCACCTTCCTTTTTCCTCGGCTTTCCTTTTTATTCCGCTCGATTACAGCTTAGTCGGGACCGACCGTTTTGTTTCACTCGATGGTGCTCGTTTGTAAAACCGTCCCGATCGTCCAGAGATCGGTTGTTCGGTAATTGGCGGACGGTAGCACTGTCGGCAACGCTGTTACCGTTTTCGTTCACCGTCACCCCTTCCCGCTGCTTAAGATGTAATATCCTCCGGCAGGATAGCACGAAAATTGCTTCCCCGATTCCTTTATGCGTCCCCGGACTCTTTCATTGATCGCATTTCTGTTGATCTTTCCTCCGTGCCCTCGTTACCGCGGAATCTCGGATCTCCCGGCGATTTTATGAACGGGGTTACGTTCTATTGTTTCAGATAAACGACGTATATATACGTATACGCCTTCGGTCGTTCGAGCGCTTAAATTAGTTCGAGCGTTTAACTTGTCGGCCACTTGACGAAAAATCGATGAAAAGTGACGCGAAACGAAACGTTTTCCGTGCACGTCTGAAAGAGTATCATCAGGGCGGGCGGTTTCTCGTCGAAACTGTTCTTGTTTGCATCGAGAAATTTTCAAACGCTCCTAATTTTGCCCGGAACGCGAAGTCAACTTGGTGACAATGAGTTCTGGCGAAAAATGCGGGAGGATCTTTTTCAGAGGAACGAGGCTCAAAGGGAGACATTCTTAGCCGAAAGGCAGGAACGTTCCCGCGATAGAATGCGCGATTTTCTGGAAAGATTTCAGGGAGAAAAAGGTGGAGAACGAAGACTCCTCCTCCACTTTCATATTATACGCTCTTTTATTCGTTTCTCTGCCCCCTCGTTCGCCGGTGGCTTCCTCAAAGCCGGGAACGGCCAGCAGTCGGCATTCTCGCTAACGAACGAGTCAAGAGTCGACGTCGGCCCTGTGTGCGAAAAAACGTTTGCGTTCGTTAGATGAAACCGATGCATAACACCCAGCGAATCTTCTCAATTCTGAAGCGTCGACGGAGGGGAAAAGCTTGATTCCGATACGCTTCTTAACTTCAATCCATTACGTTTCGGGGAAACCGTAAAATTGTAATGCATACTGCGGTTCTGCCTTAAAACTAAGGCACAGAATAATATTCTGATATAGGTACAGTAGCGGACAAAAGTTTAAGACTAGAGGACAATGTAGAACACAGTTTTATGGTCTGCAAATATTGTTTGTACGTTTATTTTTATTGTTATCATAGCGGAACAGTGTTTATCGATTAGCACAGAATGCAAATCTTTTTAACATACTATTCTTTATAAATTAGTTAGTTTAATTCCATTAACTCTTTGGTCTTAAGATTTTCTCTGCTACTGTATATGTAACGTATTTGCAAGGCAAGCGATTGAAATTAGCGATAAAACGGTAGAACTGAATGAAAAGCTACAAATTCACCGTAATTCGTAAGCGAAAACGGACAGTGAACGAAACGCTTTCGGTAATACCGTGTCCGTTTAACATCTTGGCTCGTTCACAGCTAATTAATAGCTTTCCAAGCGTTCGTGAAAAGGATGAAAAATCGCTTTTACAGGCTCGTGTCTAACCGTATCGTTGAACGGCTGCGTCGTTCTGCAGCGAAAGCGGCTGAAAATTACACCTAATTGCGAGAACCGAACAGAGACAACGGTGTCTCGCAGAAGGAGTAAAACTTCGACGATAATTATCGAGAATGCAAGCTGGAGGGTGCACGCAGCAAGCGTTTCAAGCACTCGTTAAACATGCTGGGAGATGTATTAAGGGGAAGTTTACACTTTGACGCCTGTGCGACGAAACTTTATCATCAACGAGAGGTATCGCGGAAGAACCGTGAAAATTACGATCTCGACGAAGTTTGAAGATGCACCGTCGATACATCTTGCGAGCCGAGAGGCATGATAAAATTAATTCAAAATTATCGAACCTCGGTAACATCGTCTAACACAGTGGACGAGAAAAAATCTGCGAACCGGTAATGAAACGACGAGAAATATTGGAGAGGCGGATTAAATAATAATTACCTTTTTATACAAAAAAAAAAAAAATTGTGCAACTTTTATTATTTTTTTTCCTGTTCAACCAAACTTTGTTAATTACATTGCGCGTACCTATCACAGCTTGAGATGTAAAATTTCTAGCACCTTAATTAATAACCTGTCCCGGTCTCTCCCGTGAAACACCGCGAAACGGTTAAATGTAAAAGCTACGTCTCTGTTCTATATTAGAGAAAACTGATATTACTGATAATTCAAGGAACATGTTAAGGGTCAAGCGGTTTAGAACCGATAATTTCGCCTCGCGGTGTAAACCGGGTCCGGTCGTGAACAGATGACTCTACTCGATGTGCCAGTAGTGCTACTCAATCTGTGGCCCGGCAATAAAGGAAGTAACGCTTACGCCAGCGGGTTTCGCGCGATAATGGGTGATCTAGGAAATGAAAAAGGCGAAGAAAAGAGTCTTACGATGCTCCGGCGAACACGAGAGAAATCAACCCGGAACGATGTATTATTCCACGGTAACAAATACCGTTCTAATGTAATCAAGAAGTATATTAGATATTCCCAAAAGTCTTAATCTTTACAATTTCTCTTTATTTATTTATGTGCAATAAAAATATTGTAAAATTTATTAATTTAATTTATTTATTAACCCTTTGCACTCGTATGTCTCAGCGTATGGCGACGTCATGCATTTTACAAGGGATTATAAAGTATGATGTTGCGTACATATATGTAAATATAAATGTATGAACATTATATTTTTCGATTGCTCTGCTGGAATGTGTTTTATAAAAATTTGTTTCTGTATAAATAAATATTTTGTGGAATTTTCAATTTTTTTAATTATACTCATGAAATGTTACAGCTAAGTATGCTAATAACGTATTGGAGAAGTTTCGTTTTGATTGAATAAAAAAATAAATTCCGAATTGGCGGTAATTCATGGTCATATTAAATTCGAGTGCAAAGGGTTAATATACGTAGCCCAATTTATATACATAAGAGATAAGTACAATACAGTATACACAGGGTGTGTAGTACAATTGAAAATAGTTTTGTAGCGTTAGGGATTCGAGAATATACTAAATAGGCGTGCTTTAAAATTGTTGCTGCCAGAGAAAAAGTCAACCCTCTTAAAAAAAGTTATTGGCTAGACTACCGATTCTGTTGATTGGATCTAAAGGAGTATGTTTGCGGATAGGGGTCCTGAGCAGAAGGGGAGAGCGGGAATAGCGAAAAGGGCTGTTGAGATTAATAAAAGATAATACAAATTAATTTTCCAAATATTTTCTTCGTTTCAATACTGCGTTCCAGATATGTATATCTAGGAATATAAAAAGCTGGAAAATCATTTAAATTTAAAATAATTAATTCGCAGAATGTTGTAAAAAAAAGGATTACAACTGTTGGGTTGAAGGAGAATTCGAAAGGATTACAGTTAATAATTATCGTGAAGAAAAATTTGATAACCAAATACCTATTGTACGAACGACGACATACTTATTTATACGAAGGATATTGTGTCCGCTTAAATTTAAACGTTTTGTTACGCGACATTTATTGGGAGAGTCTAATTAATTTATGACCATATCCCACCAGGAAGAAACGGTTGAGATTCAACTTTTCGTTGCAACCTGGACGAGGGACCGAGAAAAATTAATTAGATCCACGCCCAGAAAGATGACCGTAATGAGATAGGGTTCCGAAGATTAAACAATCCCCGCAAAGGATTCGCGATCGCGCTCGCAATGCTCTTAAAACGTCAACTATTTCGTCTGACAACTAAAAACGAAGCGACGCGATCCCCTCCCGGACAAACACTTCGTTCTTGTCGCGATGTAATTTCGTTTCGAGTGTTCAGCCTTGAAACCGCATGATTTCGCTCGAGACCCGTTAAAATCAACGACGATGTTTCGTATAATTAGACAAACGAGATAATACGAGCAAACAGGTGAGCGAACCTTATTCTTCTTTTTCTTCTTCTTCTTCTGACGCACGAAATCGTTGTCATCTCACAATTATGCAAGAAAGAATGTAGCTGTTTTTCTTCTAACAGATTATCTATACATATAAAAAAATATGACCTAACTAACTGACTGACTGATTCATCATCGCAGAGCCTAAACTAGTGAAGCTAGAAGCATGTCATTTGTACAATGAGTTCCTTTTACGACGTAGGTGCCTACTAAGGACGGATTTTTTTATATCCCACCCCTAACGAGGGTTAAAATAAGGAATGAAAGTTTGTTTGAAAATCCGCCGATTTTGAAGCAAGCCTTATGAAAACTGCTATTTAGCTTTTTGGTTAGAAATAAAGAAATAAGTATCTCAACGTTTTTGGAAAATCAACTACAAAGGGGGTAAAGTAAGGGATGAAAATTTGTTTGAAAATCCGCCGATTTTGAAACAGGGCATTGTGAAAACTGGAATTTAGCTTTTTTGGTTAAAAATAAAAAAATACGTGTTTCAACGTTTTTGGAAAATCAACCCTCAAAGGGATAAAATAAGGAATAAAAGTTTATTTGAAAATCCACCGATTTTGAAGCAGGGCATTATGAAAATTGGTATTTCGCTTTTTTGGTTAAATATAAAGAAACACGTGTTTTAACGTTTTTGGAAAATCAACCCTCAAGGGGGTGAAATAATGAATAAAAGTTTATTTGAAAATCCACCGATTTTGAAGCAGGGCATTATGAAAATTGGTATTTCGCTTTTTTAGTTAAATATAAAGAAACACGTGTTTTAACGTTTTTGGAAAATCAACCCTCAAGGGGGTGAAATAAAGGATGAAAGTTGGTTTGAAAATTCGCCGATTTTAAGGCAAGCACTATAAAAAAAAAAACGCGAACAACTGCTAGTAAAGTATATGCGCGAGGTGTGACACGCGTATCAATGGCCGATTCACAGGAACCGTGATGGGACCGCGTTACCCGTGAAAATATCGCGACGCGAGAAATTTTTCGAGGGACGGGAACGATAAAAGGGCATTCTTTGAAGGACACCAGGAAACGGGGATGATATAAACTCGGAAAACGGTAAATCTCGCGGAAATCTCTCTTCAAGTTGTTGGAAGCGGAGCAAGGTTAGACGGATCACCGGGCGAGAAATGCACGCGACGATAAATGTAATGTAATACGTGAAATATATGAATAAGCAAATGTACGTGCGATGATAATTGGAGTATGTATTTTAGATGATGTATTTTGTTGCGACGCTACGTTCTCCGTGGCGTTAATTTGAATATTCTGAAAGGTTTATACTTGCCGCCGTATGCATACACCGTACGAACATATGCACGGACACTGTATTAATAAAACTAACTTTTATTATACGTTCTCTGAGACTGGCATGCGTTGCGATTATCCTTATCCCCACCTCATAATCCGTACAGATATACGGTGGATAAATCATATAATATATACATATATGTAGGAATGCGATCGAACGGATGCGAGTTTGGGAAAATCTGAAGAGTATATACTTGAGTTAGGCGATTGTCGTGTGAACGCAGAATGTTTGAGCTCGAATGTTTCTAAGGCGTGAAAGATAAGAACTTGATAAAACGTTGCGACTGAGAAATTCTGGATGGTCGTGACCGAACGCATCGAGTGAGAAAGGTTGACAATTAGAATGAAAGGAAACGAGTGTTTGGAACAATATATGACGGGGTAAATGCGAGCGCGGGGCAGAAAGTATTGGACGATGAAGCAGAAAGTGTTTGACTAATGCGAAAGAAAGGTTTTGATTGTGAACGTAGAAAGAGTGTTGAAGTTGCTAAGTTGTAAAGTCGTTTAAGTTGTTATTGTTAAATTGTTTTCAATATACTTTTATTAATACTTTAATCGCTTCACTTTTATTTTTCACACCTGAATTCCATCTTCCGTTCTACAAAAATCATTTTATAGAATTTTCCTATATATATAAAGTGAATGATAAAATGTCGTAAATGCACTTTATCTACTGACATGTTTTTCACTTTAAATATCACAAGTAAATAATGAACGGTAAAAAAGGACTCCTTTTATATTATACAGCAGGTAGAAAAAACAAAAAAAATTCCCAGCGACTCATTAGCCAGGTGTTTTTTTTATTTACAAGAAAAATTACCTGCCTATTTAAAATACGACAGAACTTTCCCTCCAACCCCAATATATATACATATAATATATCTCACGCGTTTCGAGTGAACGGTATCAATTTAAAGTAGTTATAAATTTCCACTTCGAACTTCGCTTCAACAAATTTTATACGTAGCGAGTATGCAACTCTAAAAGCATGTCCGTTTAAACTTATAATTTAGATCGTCTTTAGAAACCTGAATCCGTCGAGCTATTCGAAAAGCGTTTGCATGTTTACGCACGCGTACGTATTTCCTGTTTCCCCGTAATACTTGCTTTTAACTTTTCCCCGGTGATCCATGGCCGATTTATGAGAAACAGATAGCGCACGACGATGCGAAGGCAAGGACTCGGCGAACTTCGAAGTCTTTTCTAAAATCGTAAAATCGCTGTTACACTTTGAGGAACGGCCTCTCGTTCTCGAAGGAACAACTTCGAGCTAATCTCGGGAATATCTCTTAGAACTGCGCAAGTCAGATAGCCAGGTCACTGGACGAAGGATATATCGAGTTTCCATGTTACAATGGCGTCAATTTCCAGAGTACGTATCCATAATTCTACGATTTTCTATTTTTTTTTATAAAACATATATGTAGTATGGTAATTAATTTTATAGCTTAAGAGAAAGTGAGAGGTGGACAGCGAGAGTTCAGAGCTGCTTGAGGAAAACCCTTGGCGATGCGCGAGGCCCTCGAAAAATGCCCAAATATGGTCATGTTTTTGGAATATGTCCAAATATGGCCATACTTGAGGAATTTTTCCAAGGTACGTGGTGGGAGAAAGGCCAAGGATTAGCGACAGTTTTCTGTGGTCAAAAAGAGCAGAGTTGAATTAGACGTTATACCGTGTAGAGAGTCGTGCGAAGAGTAAAATTTGTACATAACATTGTAACTAGATTTCCGTAATTAATAAATAAATATTATTATTATTGTAACACTACATACATTTATCCGTACACAGTGCAATCCCCTTTTTTGAATCCTAAAATTTTTAACGTCGAACGACGAGGGTTCGTATATGCACGCTCGTTTTTAAAAGTTACCAGTTGGTAATCAATATCAAATAAAATATTTATAGCATTTAGTTCTCCTTTGGTAAGATCTTAAAAAGAGAGTGTAATTTAATATTCTCTATAACGTAAGCGATCGCTGAGTGGTACCTTCGTTCTCTAACTGTAACATAAATCTCTTTTACGTTAAATATATTGAATGCCCGATGATTTATAAACGGGGACGTGCGCAGATACTTTTTTTGAATACGATAAACGTTAACTGAAACCGCTGTGAAATGAAGAAAAAGGAATGGCAATTTTTCATTCCGTTTGTTAAATGAAATCTTTGTTCCTTATCCGACTTGTTGTTAAAATTAATCATTCTGAGAACGTAAACGTATCTCCGTTGAAATGAATTATTACATTCTAGAGCGATAAATGGTAAAATCGTTATTTTCAACAAAAATTTAGACTTCGATCCCTTCCGTTTCACGCTTCCTTCAATTTTCATCCGGCGAAGGAGCTATATTCAAATATCCGGTAAATATACGTCAGCCAGTAACACCGGCGTCGACGTAAAAAATTATTCATGTTTTATTCACGCATCGTTACATATTTCATAAATTCGCGAAATACGTTTCACTGCACCCGGCCTAGAAGCGTTTCTCAAACGAACCTCATTATTTCCAACGTGTGTTCATTTAATTCTTTTTTTCTACGACAAAAACGAGCGATCCGTTTTCTCGGTCCTCATGATGATCCGTTCTTGTGTCTTTCGTTGAACTACGATATTCTGAATTAGATAATCGCTTCTTGTTGCCCCGTGCAGAGTTCGTGCACGAATTAACTTTCAGCTTTCTCTTGATTCATATTCAGAGGTCCGCAGGCCATATCCTGCGACGAGGACAACAGCCAGACACCTAAGTGCTGGATGGTCGAATTTATGGAGATTAACCGGTAACAGGGCCAGCAACTGTGCTTGACGACGGCGATGCCCTTTCCAGTCGCTTGATATGTCGGAGTTCAGTCGTCTTAATACGGCTCGTTATTGAAACGAACCGCGTAATAATGCATCGACTTCGAGCAAAACCGTCTGATTCACCCTGGTTTAAATTAAAATTACTACTTATCTCCGCGTGGTGGTAAGATTCATCGAAACGATTTTGATAGCGCCGAGAAACTTTTAAAGGGTGAAAAGGGAAAGAATGAGGAATATCGCAGAACAAACTTTATCAGTTTTTAATAAATACTCCAGTTCACCGGAGGAAGAAACAAGGTTTGACGAATTTAATTGTGTTGTTGGTCATTTGAATTTCGATTTGTTTATCAGCAAGTTTTATTCCCCCTTGCATACAATTAATACAGTAAAGCGCATAATAGGTACACAATAAATACAATTGGGTACCAAAAAGGTTGTCTCAAAAATAAATGTTTTATATTGCGTTAGAAATAAGCCGCACACCATAAAATGTGTACAAATTTTAAAGACATCCTCCTCCCCTATTCTTTCCCCTTTTTCTTCCTATACTCCAGTTCACCGGAAGAAGAAACAAGGTTTGACGAATTTAATTGTGTTGTTGGTAACTTGAATTTCAATTTGTTTATCAGCAAGTTTCATTTCCCCTTGCATACAATTAATACAGTAAAGCACATAATAGGTACACAATAAATACAATTGGGTACCAAAAAGGTTGTCTCAAAAATAAATGTTTTATATTGCGTTAGAAATAAGCTGCACACCATAAAGTCTGTAAAAATTTTAAAGACATCCTCCTCCCCTATTCTTTCCCCTTTTTCTTCCTATACTCCAGTTCACCGGAAGAAGAAACAAGGTTTGACAAATTTAATTGTGTTGTTGGTAACTTGAATTTCAATTTGTTTATCAGCAAGTTTCATTTCCCCTTGCATACAATTAATACAGTAAAGCACATAATAGGTACACAATAAATACAATTGGGTACCAAAAAGGTTGTCTCAAAAATAAATGTTTTATATTGCGTTAGAAATAAGCCGCACACCATAAAGTCTGTAAAAATTTTAAAGACACCCCAACCTACCCTCTATTCTTCCCTCTTTTTTTCTCGTTTAATAACCGGTACCGTTCGCATGTTACCGAGAGACGGAGGAGAAGTCAACGGGGCCACGTCAGAAGCAGCTCTTTTCAGTAATTTTGATTTCAGAGATTTCAATTACCGTGGTGTACCAGCAGCTTTAATGCGCCCTCTCCCCTCCCTCTCCCTTCCCCAGCTAGTCAATTTGCACGGAAACTTCCTCGAGTTTTCTTCAAGCTTTCATGTAACGGCTGTCCACCGCGCCACGGGACGAAGTTTCCAAGGGAAGCGAATGAAGATGAAGATAAGTAATACTTTAATGACTTCGTCTGTGTACCCGCGAATTACCAAAATATTCCCTTTCACGGAACCCGATGATAATTGTAGCCGCATTGTGGGATTCATTAGCGAAACTGCTAACGCGAATGGAACGTTCCCGCGCTGAAGTTCGTTCGTAAAACGGACCGAGCTCGTTTTCAACGTCGTTAATCGTATCCGACGGTCGGATAAAGGGAAGAAGCGTCTCGGGAACCGTGTTACAAGCCGCGAAACGCTTATCGACGGGCGTCTCCGATCGAAAAAGAAATAATAAAAACGCGAGCGATCGTTTTTCAAAGATCCACAGAAAGGTCGTCATACGTCCTTCTCGATTCCTTTCGACGGTGTCTTACCCGTCGCCATTTATCGCTTACCTCCATGCTCACGTTCGCGAACATTGAATTTACCGTCTGTCGTCCGAGAAGCCGTGGTTTCATCCATTTTTGAACGATCACCTTTCACGTCAGCTCGTGGCGCATCAAAAATGAACGAAAATAGAACGAGGGACGTAAGACGTTTCAAGCGTACCTCGATTATATATCAGCTATCCAAATATTTTAGGATATTACGGGACTCTACATATTACGGTTCGAATGGTCATTTTTGGCGAGAAACAGAAACGTTAAAATGACCAATGTTTTATTTTATTAACACGTTTCACGCGGTTGTTTGCTGGTTACCGTTGGAAGTAACGCGAACTAATTATTTGCAAGCGTTTTAAGTACGAACAAACGATCGACCCGTTACCATCTTAGCGTATATATCAAGCGTCAGCGTGCACGGATTTATTTCTTCTAAAATAAAGTCAATTTCATCTGGAATCGAGACCAAATGCGCCGGTGTTAATAGAATCAAGCCTGCTGGACGTGACACGCTCGACCAGATCTTCGGGCTCGATCGAGGAATAACTGGGTTCGATTTAACGGAGCGTGAAAAAGAATTCCATGTGCACGAAATAATAGAAATAGTTGCATCCGCCTGACAGTCGCGTGTACAAGCAAGTAATCAAATAATTTCAATACGCGTCGTGTTTAGGTATTGGAGCAAAGAGCGCGACTATTCCATTTCTTTTTTTCCATTCGACGCTCGATGAAACGTTAAAAAGCAAAGGGACTCACCTTCATTCTGGTCCGTCCCAGCGCAGAGTAACAGCGTAGACACCATGCAATTTGTTTCGGTTGAAATACTAACTTGGACAGTCCTCGAGGCTCACGAAATCAGGATTATCTCGAGTCTGAAACATCGAAAATAAATTTAATCCGCTAACAATCGTCCCTTATCTGAAACAAGAAAATTGAAAATGAACGCAGCAATAATTATGATTTCAAGCTCGTAGAACGGTAACTAAAACGGTTTAAAGATGAAAAGAACTTGATAGGTTCACCTCGAACTCGAGAATCTGCTCATGGTCAGCTCTGAGCTCACAGGATCCACTCTGGATCATTTTAAATCCTCCGACCAGTTCAGGTTTAAATCCAACCATAAGTTAAGAATTGTAATAAAAAAATTTTATGTTTTAAACACTACTATCGTATATATCTATCGATGAGGATACCATTTTGCATCCTAGTTACCATCTACACAGTGACATCATAACGAGGGTTGTCGAATAGAAAGTAAAGGATTAAAAACGTTAACGGAACTTTGTTGCAAAAATACAACTACATTAACAACCACACAATTCGTGGGGCAAAGAATAGTGAAGCAGCATAGTGTGCATGGGCATTATCGATATTCGAAGGACGGTCACGTTACCTCAGTGCGCATTATGTGGGTTACTAGTTCAAGGTCTAACTTCGTTCGTGTCCTGGAACATAAGCTCGTTTGTACGCTGGATAATTTACCCGAACTTCCGGTGACCTATATCATTCATTTCTATCCGTTTTACGCTACGGGAACATCTTCCGATCAAAGGTTTTTCATCGATTTGTCAACGGGTTACAATGACAATTCTCTGTTACACTTCTACGGTTTCCCATTTAAGTGTTATCCTTTATCCACTGAATTTCCGGTGACCTACATGTATCATTCGTTCCTGTCTGTTTCACGCTACGCGAAAAACATCCTGATCGAAGATCTTTCATCGATTTATCAACAGAGTACGATGACAATTCTCTATTAAGCTCCTCTATTATAGCTTCCCATTTAAGTGTTATCCTTTATCCACCGAATTAACGGTGACCTATATCATTCGCTCCTGCAATATTTTATGCTACAAGAGAGCTTTCGATCGAAAATCTTTCATCGGTTTATCAACAGAGTACGATGACAATTCTCTATTAAGCTTCTCTATAGCTTCCCATTTAAGTATTATCCTTTATCCACCGAATTAACGATGACCTATATCATTCGCTCCTGTAATATTTTATGCTACAAGAAAGCTTTCGATTGATCTTTCATCGATTTATCAACAGGGTACGATGACAATTCCCTATTAAACTCCTCTATTATAGCTTCCCATTTAAGTGTTATCCTTTATCCACCGAATTAACGGTGACCTATATCATTCGCTTCTGCAATATTTTATGCTACAAGAAAACTTTCGATCGAAAATCATTCATCGATTTGTGAAACCTTCTATTATCCTTCAAACGATCTCTGTTATCGAAATGACTGCGAATACTTGAAAAGTCCGCTTCCTCGAGCAAGAAGGAAGATTGGAAACAAAACGGGAATCGAGGAATCGCGTTAAGATGGAGCGCGACCAAATCGACCGAACCGACTTTATCGATTTCCAAACAGATCCACCGCGGTTTCCGCAGAAGGAAGTTGTTCCCGAACGTGCCTTCGCACCCTACGACGTCTGTCGATACGTTATTCAATTCCACGGTATTGGATTTCCCTTCTCGACGGTCCGCAGTCAGGCTACAACTGCAGCCTGCAGCTGCCGCTGCAGCTAGCTACCTAACAGCGATGCGGTTCTATCAGGGTGTCCGTTCGCCCTTTTTCCCCGCGCTTCTCTGTTTCGACGTTCGACAGGCGAGGTAACGTGTAAAAATGTTTGAAAAATCGGCCGACAGTCACCAGACTCCCTGCAACGGAACCCGCCCGCTTCAATGGCTGAGAGCGCCATTACGTTGCCGCAGGTCGCCGATTGTTCGAGTATCGTCTCGTTGCACACAAACTTACGATTCCCGCGGACTTGCTCGAACGATATCCGTATCGCGGTATCTCTGCATTCTAATTAGGCTGAACGACTTAATAAAGGCAAACGTATTTCTCGCTCAATGCTGTTTCGCTCATTAAAAATTGTAATGTCTTAAAGCGTTCGCGGTTTATAAAAGAAACACAAGCGAGTACACGTGACGTTCGCGAGATAAGAAGCTGGTCTAATTTGTGGCACCGTTGCTGTCTCACGCCCATCCATTATTAATTTCCGTGCGTAGTAATAGAAGCATCTCTGGGAGCAATAGTAGAAGCATCCCTGTGCGCCCCGCGAGCGTTGCATCTGCATTCGGATTAAAATTCATACGCGCATGTACTTACGTTCTCTGGCTACGATTTCGAGTGGCAAACGTATACCTCCGCGAGCAGTAAGGTTCGGAGGATTGGAAAGAATGGGAAATTGGAGGAACTAACGTTGAACCGACGTATTATTAAACAGAACCGACGAGACCGCGATTTCTGGATGCAAACGATAGATTGGCGAGCGTCGTTACGAAACCTATAATTGTCGCGTCGTTGCCCTAAATAGCGATCCCGTCGATCACCGTCCGTCTTGAAATTTTAAAGAGACCACCACTACACGACTACGAGCTGAACGATTAAGAGAAGGCTTACAAAAAAATTTCAACGGTTGGTTAGTTCCAAGTTCAAGCAATTGAAACGTTATAATTCATTCGAACGCGTGAAACGGTGCGTTGACGCGTATCCTCCTCATCGAAGTCGTTGATCAACGGTAATCAAATGGTGAATAAGTACATACTTTGTTTCCTTCGTCTCGTTACGCAGCACAATGTAGACGGCAATGCGTCATTTTTTCAAGACTCACCCACCGCCGCTGATAAATGCGACAATCCTGTTACGGCAAACGATCGTTCGGTTTTTACGGCTAGAACCGATGATATATGGGAATTTTATGCTTCAAAGGAGTCGTTAATACATTTCGGATCCGGCATTCTACCTTTTTTTTTTCTCTCCCCAGCTCGGTTCACCGTTCACTTTTATATCCATCCGTAGACGCAAGGACGTGCGATTAAGGATTTACATGCTCAGCATGAGGGGTGGTAGATTGCGTCGCTTCGTGCGGTTAGGCGAACATTAAAATTGATTCGGTGCGCGTAATTGCACGGTGCAACATGTTCCTATGTTTCTAACTCGAACCTTTTTTTTCATTTTCTTTTTTCGCGTGGAGGAAACGGCAATTAACGAGAATTCGTACGCCTTGTCTTTATAATTATGTTGAGAAAAGTGAGCCTACAGAGACTGTGACCAATTAGACCCGCGTTCCTTAGGCTCGCCAACATACCGGCTCCCTTCAGTACACACCGTGCGTCCAAGAAAAGTTGAAAGAAATATAGATTTCACAGATTTTTGCATCTACAAGCCCATCTTTCTTAACGCTATTCTAAAAGTCAGACACGCGTGTTTTCACTGTTGGCCGAAAAGATGGCATCCACGATACGCGAACACACGATGGAAAGAATTGGGCGGAGCGAGTGAAGTATTCCTCTTGCCCCGCTAGCCGACTTCCGGAAACGTAGCGATGACTGTTGAGAAAATCGGAATCAAGGTTACACTCGCAGCCTTGAACGTGCAATCGACACACAGGTCCGGTGATCTGCCCGTGGATAAAAGTGTGAACGCTGCAGTAAATCACGGGGAAAAGAGGGGAAAACGAGCGAGATGATGGAAACGGAGACGCAAAGTGAGGGGGAGAGAGGGGGGGGGAAGAAAAGGAGGCGTGGAGGCCGGATAAAATCGAATGTCGCGTCGTCGACTGGCAGTGGAATAGTAACGATCTAACGGACACAATTTTTGCATAACGTGACGCGACTCTCGGTATATCTCGAGATCAAGAAACGTGCGCAAGAGCTGAAACTCGATGGCTGCTTGAAATATGTACATCCATTTTCGAGGCGGGTGGTATTAGAAGCTCTTAAGACGCGAATGAGGTAAACCGGTAATCGGTATCTCAATCCCAATTAATGTAATCGCGAAACGCGTGTAATTTATTCGCAAACACGTATATAATAGTATACACCATCGTCCGTAAATGATCAGACATCCGATATACATATTTATGTGTAAAGTAACATGTGCATTAGATAATGAAGCTACCGTATCATTCATCGATTGCTTGCGTTACGGAGAAGATTACACCCTCTTTCTAAAATTGTACTGGAGGAAGGCCAAACACGAGGAGCCTAAGGGTATAACGTACTCTAGTTTCACGAGAACCCCTACGCGATGTGGTTTAAGGGGTACAAGAAGGGAAATGGCATCGCTAACCATAATAATAACGTTTATTGAATAAAGCTTCGAAAGCTTTTACGTCTCGCCCACGACTGTTTCGAAAACTCTCGCGAAACTAACCCACGCACGCTTCCCTCACGCCCTATATTCTTTTTCCCCGTTCGTTCTCTCTCGTTCTCACCCTTCGACATTTTTCACTCGATGCATTTAGCGCAGTTCACCCGGAATTCCTCGGTCTCGCGTCACCTCAAGCGCTCGTCCTCCCACGCCATTTTCTCGGAATCGCACTGTTTCAATCACAACTCGCACAAGTGCGTACGTATCTTGCTTAAAATCGACAACTGTCCGGTAATCGATGGACGGGAGTGTGGGTCGTTAGGCGAAGGAACGATCGCTATCTCGGGGAAGCTAATTAACGTTCCGTAATCGAATAGGTATTACATTAAACGGCACGTGTTCGATTGCACATCCGGTCCCGTGCTCGTTTACCATGCGACGAGTATCTAAATCGTCGTTCAAATGTTGTTCCGCTTCTTTCTTTCTCGGTTAAAACGCGGCGCGCCCGTTCGCGTTGCCTGCGATACGTTTAATTTGTGGCTGATTCAAAAAAAGAAAAAAGAAAGAAACGAACAGCACTATCAACCATCTATTCACATCCACGTTTTCACGAAGGCTTTATAAATTTAGTAATAATCTCGCAACGGTAGCCGCGAGTTATGCGCATTATGCGCGATCGCGAGAGTGAACACAGGAAAATGGTAGGAGGAGGATGTGTGTGTATGTGTGTGTGTGTGTGTAGATTCAGTTTTTAATACATTCACGTCGTTATTTCCTTTATATAAAATTTTATGAAGCCTTTTCACCAAGGATCCGCCAGTGCGAAAAGAAACGGATAATGTCGCCGCTGCCTGGCGGCAGGAAGGATCTTTTTAAAAATTCATTAAGAACAGAGCAAGGCCGGTTGTTAGAGGTTATGGTCTTTCAAGACGGTTCATTTATTTTTCTTCGCCGACCCCTTTGATACGCGTTGCCCGCAATAAAACAGAGGTGTGTGCATCGACCACCTTCGCCCAAGACACACCCACGACGCTGTTCCACCTATGAGAATCTATGTTACACGTTCCACACGTGTGTACATTATACAACTGTGTGCGAATGCAGGTGTAGTTTTCCCTCGCCTACGGAGCCAGTGACGCGTTTCGTTGCGCATCAACACCGTGAAAAATAAATTATGCACCGTATCGAGAGCCATTCGTCATTGTCACCTGCTGCACGGATTTCGAGCGAAGAAAATGCGCTAAATGCCCGCGGGGGGGGGGAGGGGGCGGGATCCGCCACGGTGTTCCCTAAACATAGTAGGCGATTTGGGAAATCCATTGAGATTGCCCGGGAGCAAGCAAAATGTTTTCCAATATCTTTAACACGTTCGAGATCGTCGTATTGTTACACTGCTTCTGATACATCAACGGTGCTACTCGTGGATCATTCATTTTTTGTTTGATTTTCAAGTCAACTGCGTATTTCAATGCGATTCACCTTTATAACAGATTATCCTATTCTTATCATTTTCTGAAAACTAACCGACAATGCCCGTTTCTACGCGGACGCGGTTGTCGAGTTCACCCGTACAATGGATTCTAAGCTGGAAACGCTAAAATTCGTAGTGTACCCATAAGTGAAAAAATGTTCAGTAAGCTTTCTTCAGGAATACATAAAGAGAAACGCTAAGAACCGTTAAATAAATCAAAGGATTACTTTCACGAAGTAAAACCGAGGAGATCTACGTAGCGTCGCACGCTCTAGGCGCAAGGTTCACGATTTTCGATTGAACGGAGTTCTACCGGAGTGTGAAAAATCCGTCGTCCATAAATAGGTGCTGTCCTGTCCATGATCTCGACGTGCATATCCGCTTTTTTTTTCATAACGTTCCTCGTATACATAAACACCTGCTTACCTACACGCGGCACGAAAGATGTAGGGCGAGTTCTGTTTAAATTAAACTGTGGACAATTAATGTTTCCGGTTCGAATGATCCGGTACAATGTCGCTCGCTGTTGCCTGTCCATGGTATCGCTGCACGCTTACGATACGTCCGACGATTAAGCACAAACCGACTCATTAACGAAGGCCGTTCATGAGTTAATCGATACCTGTATCGCGCAACAGTTTACGTGTGCGCTTAAAGGTAACGATACCAGAGAATGCAATTAGATTCGCGACCATTATTTTGTCGAAAAAAAAAAAAGACGTCAACCCGTCGCTGGGGACCGAAGGCGGAAACACCTTCGTTATGTCACGTCGTGAGAGGTCAAGCGTGAGCTTACGTGACATTTGAAAAGTGTGTGCAAGTGTTTCCATTTCTTTAAATCGGTTAGAAATACATTACGATCGCGTCGCGCTGCTCGTGGGAGCTGTAAAGAAGTCACAGGAATGCGGATCCGATCGGTTATAACTTCTACGAATTTACCTCCTTTAATAACAATAATAACAATAATAATGTTTTATTAACGAACATAAATACTTCGGTATCAAAGAGAAAAGACACATAGCAGCACATGTTTAAATGCATACAAAAATAACGCTTACAGTATATTACATGCTAGGTTTACGGGACCCGTCAATTTGACGGGTTTCGAGCTCCATGAGCAGAATTTGCCAAAACAATTACTATTATCGTAGAAAAAAAGGTTCTCAAGATTATTTATCATTATTAATAATTACTAATTAAATGTTATTTTGATATTTTTGGGATATTTGTTCGGGAGCACCTAGAACCCCAGCTCTGATTTAAAAAAAAATTTTTCAAAAACCTTCCCGGGGATATACCTAATAATTTCCCAAATTTTCACGGCGATTGGATGTATGGCTTTCGAATCTATCGAGTACAGACAGACAGACGGACACACATTCATTTTTATATATATAGACTAGTTCTTGAACATGTAACTATAAACACACGTATTTTCAATGATGGCCGAAATCAATGATGGCTGCGTGACGAAAACAATCGAGCGAAACCAGCAAAATATCCTGTTTGTCCCTTTTTCGTTCTGAACGACTTCTTTCTAGCACCCAACAGCACACCGTCACGCGCGAACGTATGTATTTCACGTCGTTCCGGAAATCGTGTATCACGTGAACTCGCGTCACGTGGCGTAAGCGTGTGTTTCTGCCTTAAGTTGCGCGATCGTGAAAATCGGTGTGTGTGTGTGTGTGTGTGTAATTCGCGTTTAACGTAAATGCGAAACTACTCGGTTACATTTTGTCTTCCTGTTACCGTTGGACAAACGCGATAAAGACAACGACACATTTCATCGTAATTTTTAATACGCCATGCCGCCCGCTACCGGGGACAAAGTTTTCTCGGTTCCCGGAATAGAATCGTAAAAGGAAAAAAAAAGCGAACGGACGAGCGTGACGGGATTGCCGAAGCAGAAATCCCGCGAGACGTCGGGTCGGGTGACACCGAAATAAAACAAGGCGATTAATACAGTTAACGACGTCCACGTAAGATGAATGAAAACGATCCCCGGTCGCCGTGATTCACGTGGAATCCCCTCGCGTTACGTAGCATTCAACTTGGCAACTTCGTTTCTTTAATAACCGCGAATCGACGTTAACGTGCACCAAGTGCAAACGTTCGGATATTTATTTATTTACGTGTCTACGCTAAATTTTTTAACAAGTGCAAATCGATGTTAACACGCGCCGAGTGGAAACGAAATGATTGCATAGGGATTCGGATAGTTATTTATTCATTTCTTAATATATATTATACGGGTAGAACGGATTGGTAAGTATGTATGTTGCGTTACAACGTCGGCAAGCAACAGGTAGACATACTGGTAACAATTGTTAGATTCGTTCGAGGAGTAGTAGGTACGTCGACGGTGTAAATGGTGTATAATATTGGCCCCAGCACACTTGCTTGAGGGACTACTGCTTTTATCTCAAAAGTATCGGAATTTGAATCTTGAATTTTGACTGCATAGGTTCTATTGGTTAGGTAAGATTTGAGTAGCTGATAGTAGCTTGAAGGAAAGTTCTTTGCTATTTTGTATAGCAAGCCTTCAAATGTCACACCTTTCTTCAAATGTCTTACCTGTCAAAGGCTTTCTCTACATCAAGAAAGGCGGCTTTGCGGTATTTTTTATTTTCCATTCCTGTCAGGATGTTATCGACTACTTTATGTTCCTTTAAAACAAATTGTAAATTCACTGGGGGATCAATTAAAAAAGAAAGTAATAATTGACGCTTAAAAGTTAACGAAAAACTGGAGAGACAATCATTTCGCTCAGATATCGTTGCTACAGGATACTGTAAGTAAGTACAAAGTGGCTTAGGCTTTTCAACGAACGCGACTACAGTACCACGAGGAAAATACGATAAGGCTAAAGGCCAACGCACCAGAATCTGGTACCGTGTTGCAATCGAACAGAGGCTATCGATAGCGATCAACTCGACTTATTCTTGATCAATTGTACCTATTGAAAACTTGTGACGCTAAAGAGAGACCAGGCTGTTGTTCGTCAACGCGCAAACTTATCGGCGAACCGTAAAAGCTATGCAAGTCGTTGTTTCGTCCAGGTGACGGCCGAAAAGTCGTTAAAACAAGATTCATTTCTGCCAGATAAGCTTTAGTAGGCGCGTTCGAGAATTTCGAGCACGAGCGCTTCAATTAGACGGTGAAAATGTTGCGAAACGGTTGAAGTTTTCCTCGTGAATACATAACCCGGCGTCGCGTGTTTGTGAGACGTTAAAAAGAAAAAACCAGGTTTATATCCTCGTTTACAGGATCGTGGTACTGTCCGGATAGAGATCTGCGTGTGCATTTTGCGACGATCCGAAAAATATAGCCGCGGTCGGAGTCTTTACCTTAGCGCTCCAACCAGAGAGAACGCGTTGAAGAACGCAAGAACAAATCCTGTATCGATGATTTTCGACTTATCAAACGCGTATACTCCTTTTACGATTGTTAAGTAATTACAAGTTCCGTGTAAATCTTTCGGTTACACAATCGATTAATCGTCGACAGGCCTCGTGTACTTCGTACCGTTTACATGCGGAGTGCGATCAAACGCTGAGTCAGTTTCATTGAGATCGGACATCGCAATCGAAAAAGTACCCGCAATGGTGTAATCGTGCGAGGGCGTTAGACGAAATTAGATGTTGCAATCTCTGAAAGTAAAATGTGCATAAAACACGCGTTTTCTCCTAAGCAAACGTCGCTTCAGATAGGCTTCGAAGCGATCAGGCACGACTGAGTGACTCTTCGAGTAATCTCAAGTAGGTGCGTTCGCGTATCCGACAATGATTTACGTAACTTTAAACTCTCTATCCACTTTCTCCGGTTCCACTTCGTCTCCGTGCCTCGGATTAAGTAATCGTGGACCGGACCAAGTTTCGACCGTCCAGGAACCATGCGATCGTTGGGATCCCATCTCAAGGTGAGTCGAAGTAACGTTTAAGCTTTTAAGGCTCATACAAATTGGCTGTATCGGCCGAATTTAAATTGCAATTAATGCGGGAATGCGATCGCATGTGGAATGTTCGAATCGTGCGACAGAGGAGCGAACGAAGAGTGTTTCTGACAATCAGGCGTGAACGAAGAGTGCTCGAATGAATAAGTGGAGACAGGGCAAGACGGAAGAATTTTTCGGTGGACCAAAACGAATTGTACGGAATGAGAAAAATTACGAGAAAAATTAGAGCAAAGAAAAATGAATACGCGAGAGAATATCCGGTACGAGAGAAGCGTGCGCGAGAGGCAATCTAAAGAAAATTTCCGAGCTCTTGGAAATTTCCTTAGTCTTGTCGGGAGAAGCAGAGTGAGATTAGAGTTGAGATCCTTTAATTAATACTAAAGGTCCCTGTCATTTTATTTTCAATCTTTTGCATAAATCCGTTGCACGATCCAACATTCCTGCGTTACAACTCGACCGGAGAGATCGCTCTGCCTACATGAACCTGTTATTTTACTTGATTCGAGATGTTCTTTCAAGGTTCCAAACGCGATTCAGGTTCCCGCAGCTGCTCCTTGACTCGGGCTCCGTTTCGTACACATTCGAAACGATTTCGTCGAGTCGAGTAACGAGACTCGCGCAGAAAACGCGAACCCGAGGACAAGGTTGTTCCGTGTCCGAGCGATTCGAATACGAACGGGCCTGACCAATCTGAACGAGGCTTTAGCCACCCAGACCGGGGACAATCTCCCCGCCGGATTTCCCATTCCTTAAGTACGTGGCCTTCGGGGAACACTCTATGATCGCGACACGGCAGCAGGAAAAAGGATCAACGCAACGAGCAAAAACGGGGAACCGACGATAAAAATCGAGAGAACTGCAAACCTGTTCGTCTGTGTTCCTTATCCACCCCCACTTCGGCGAAGAGTTGTTTTAGTTGAGGATTATATATACCTGCCGGTAGATCGTGCAGAGAAATTGTGTATTCCGGACGTATCTGTCGTGCTTTGCATCTTTCTTCGCCGCAGCGCGGAGCGTTGCAGCTTGTTTTCGCGCGAGAAAAACGCCGGGAGTAAAATAGAAAAATGTCGGTCGATCGTTCTACGATGCTTTTTACCCTTTTTCTGTTCGCCCTCGTCACCGTGGCCAAGTGTGATCTGGATTTACAATTGTTGCACGTGGTAAATGATCGTTTCATTTTCGAAACGGATGCGATCTGCTTTACTAAATACGTTCCAATGAGAATGCAAGCTCGTTTGATTTGTCGCTACGCAAAATAATCCGCGATTAATTTCAATTAACCGACAGTGTGACACGAAGACGTTGGAATTAATATTCGAATGTAATTTTGAAGGTGTTCCGACACGGTGAGAAGGTGCCGCAACGAGAGTACCAGAATTACCCTAACGACCCTTATCGGGACTACTCGTACTATCCGATGGGCGACGGTGATTTAACGAACGTGAGTAGAAATGCACGAAATTCAAAGAATCCTTCGTGTCGTTTACAAAATATGTTCGTGAATAAATCAGTTGCGATTTCGTTCCCGTCTATCGAATAGTATATACAATTCGCACCAGCTGCATCAACCGAAGCCCATCTAAATGCAAACTTAAATCCAAGAAATCTCGTTAGCACCATGGCGTGGTTTTAGGAAACGTGTTCGATCAATCCTGCAGAATCCTCGAAAACACCTGCCAGTCGCCTTTTTTTGTGCCACCGTTTATTCTAAAATTTGAACGAACTTGCGTCATCCTGACTTCGCACCGACGCGGTCCATCATTTATTTCGTTGAAACACCTTTCGTACACAACATCTTTCCGTCCCGCTATCCTCTCGGTAATCCCGTCAACCTCCTCCATAATTACACACATTCCTCCGTGAGAGCCTTGCGTCTCGGCGTTATCTCGTTCGAAGCGGGGAAAAAAATGAAAACACGTCACGGACAGCGGCGATTTTTCACCGCGAAGCAATTACAAAGTCGTTAATGGGCGCGCGTTCGCAAACACAAATGGTAATTGTTTCATGCAATTATGTAGCAAGGTAAGCTGCGTGAATACAGGATCGGGACAATGCTCCGTGAACGTTACGATCGATACTTCGGGCCGGATTATTGGCCGGAGAAGATCTACGCCCGATCGACGCACGTCCCAAGGACTCAATTGTCCCTGCAGCTAGTCCTGGCCGGATTATTCCCGCCCTCGCAGAAGCAGACCTGGAATCCCCGTCTACCCTGGATTCCGGCATCCTCGTTTTTCGAGCGCTACGAGGCTGACAATCTCCTGTTTCCGCATCACTGCCCCAGGTAATTCTTTTCCCCCCCTGTCCGCCACCTCGTCGCGGCTGCAACGCGAATTAAGATACATTTATACCAACGACGAGCCAAGTGTAGGCGGAAGTACGAGCCGACTAGACATCGAGAACACGATCGCATCGTCGAAACACGTATCAACCAACTGACAATCATAAGCGTATCAGTATGTTCTTCGTAACTGGCCACCGATGTCGTAAGAGTACTCTGGTACGTCACATGGTTTATCAGCCATTTCTTGCGATACGGTTTAAAACGTGTATTGATATATTTGTATTCGAGCTTAAACATTAATACCTTTGTAAAATAATGATCAAACTTCGTTAGGTTAAAGTTACTTGTTACCACATCTTGAAACAATCTAGTTGTAACTGTTTTATTGAAACACGGCGACATTTACGGTAACGGACAAAAGTTTAAGACTAGAGGACAATATAAAACATAGTTTTATGGTTGCAAATATTGTCTATATATTCATTTTTATTGTTATTCCGATAAAACACTATTTATTGTTAGCATAGAATACGATTTTTGCTTATCGTGCTATTTCTCATAAGTGAATTTATCTATTTTCGTTGACTTTGTGGTTTTAAACTTTTTTCCGCTACTGTACGCATGAAACTTAAAATCGTCTAAGGCCGGTCGTCAAAGGATTTGACAGTATCGTGTCATTATCTTCTCAAATTTGTATAACATTTGTTCGGTTCGTCCTCTATCCGTCGATAGTATAAATTCATCTTTATTCGTGAAATACAGCCGATACCTTGCCTCCGATGTGTTCACGTGTTCGCGATTAGTGAGCCGTTTGGCTGCTCGCTGTTCCAGGTACAAGGAGGAGTACGCGAGCTTCCTCAAGGGGAGAAAAGCACAGGAGCTGCTGAGCAAATACAAAAGCACGATGGTCTACTTGACTGAGAGGACCGGAAAGACGATCAACACCACGTCCGCGGTCACCTATCTGTACAATCTGTTAAAGGAACAGGTAATGCGATTTCTGTAACGCGACGCGACTCGACATCGACGGTTGAAACGATCCGACGATTAAAATTACAGGCAGCTCAGAACCTGACTCTCCCGAAATGGACCGAGACTGTTTATCCGACACCGATGAAGGAGTTGCTCGCGTTGGACTTCAAACTGAGATCGTACACAAGGATGCTGAAGCGTTTGAACGGAGGTAAGTACGAGGACGCGAATTCTTCTTTTCCACGAAAGAGACCGTGGAGAAACCGAGTCGATCGACCCGCGTCTGATCTCGCCGACAGGTCTGCTGATACGCAAAATGGTGGAGGACATCAAGACTTACAGAGAGGGCAAGTTGGAGCCGTACGATAGAAAAGCGTTCTTGTTCTCCGCCCACGAGATGAACGTCGCAGCGGTCGCGCGAGCTCTTGGCTTGGACGAGCCTAGCGTGCCCGCGTACGGATCCACTGTCATCTTGGAGACGCTGCGCGACAAGAAAGGGAACTATTACGTTCGAGTGAGTATTGCGATCCTTAACCCTTTAAGGGTTGAATATACTCCCGGTTGAAGTGGTCCGCGTGAACGACGCGCTGTTAGCGGTTACGTTCGCTGGAAACGAAGTGCTATTGCTAGCATACTGGAACCGTATTTACTATAAGTGGAACATCGAAAAATTGAAAAACGCATGTCCATGTGCGTAGTCCACAGGACAAAAGTTTGAGACCAAAGGGTCGAAGAAAGCAAATAAAATAATTAATATTTTTATTCAATTTTAAATCAATTTTTAATTACTTTAATTCAATTTTAAATCAATTTTTAATTAATTTAATTTAATTGTAAATCAATTTTTAATTAATTTAATTTAATTGTAAATTAATTGTAATCAATTTAATTTAATTGTAAATTAATTGTAATCAATTTAATTTAATTGTAAATTAATTTTAATCAATTTAATTTAATTGTAAATTAATTTTAATCAATTTAATTTAATTGTAAATTAATTTTAATCAATTTAATTTAATTGTAAATTAATTTTAATCAATTTAATTTAATTGTAAATTAATTTTAATCAATTTAATTTAATTGTAAATTAATTTTAATCAATTTAATTTAATTGTAAATTAATTTTAATCAATTTAATTTAATTGTAAATTAATTTTAATCAATTTAATTTTGCGTTAGGTTACAGTTACAGTGGATGCGTGTTCGAACGAATTGTTGTTCTGACGAACACAATAATTGAAAAGAGTCAAACGGGTACATAGATTTTTATCATTGTATGTACGCTAATCATCGGACGTTTCATTCGTCGGAACAGCAACTACTCCGAATACGCATCCACTGCAACCTTAGAAAATCTCGATAGATCGCGGAACGAAACCTGCATGCCCTTGCTTGCCGCCAGGTTTTACTGTGGACCGGGGTTTCCGAACAACTTATCATCGAAACGATCCCTGGTTGCACGGAGCTGTGCCCCTTGGAGGACTTCTTCGGCATCATGAAGGACGTGATGCCGGACGACGACGAATACTATTGTCACCCTAACGAGACGACGGACAAATCGACCAGCAGCAAACGAGCAGCTGCCTCGGGATCGAGCACAACCATGGCGGACATCCGTTGTTACCTATTGCATTTCATTTTCCTCGCGATTTCGTCCCTAGGCGGTCGCATCGTCAACGTGCATCGTTGATATCGCCGCGGCGAAGATTGCAATAATATTGCTAGTGCTGGCAGAACGTTTACAGGGGTATTTTCGATGCTTTCTTATTAACGTTAACGCATCTTCGAATTCGAACGGTCGACGAAACTATCTGGGTTTTGAGGAAGGGACATGAAAAGGGACGTGCGTGTTCCTATACTTGATATGTAAATTAAGCGAGATACTACGTGATAACGTAGAACACAGGCGCCTCTTTACTTTCGCACATTTTTAAAAATTCAACTTTTTAAGCCTTTGCGGTCGGATGTCCCCTCTGAGGGGACATCGTGAGTCGAGCAGGCTACTGGGCTGCCCCTCTTAGGGGAGATCAGACTTTAGCCATCAGAGTACAATGTTGTTCCGATCAATACTTTAAAATACAAGTTTTGGTGCATATTTTTTTACATCCCTCTACTTCCGAAAATTCAACATTCGCAAAGACTTTCAGGAACCAATTGTGTGCGAAAGTCGAGGGACGTCTGTACTAATGTTAGAATAGCGATATCTAGATACTCCGCGAAGTATTAAAATGTACAACTGCAATATTGTTGTAATCTCTAGTCAGAATTGTTAACTATCGTTCACGTGTTTCGTTGTTCTTTACGCGGTAAGGGCTGCGAAATGCGTGTCGCCGTTTGTACACGCAGAATAATGTATAACGAGACGTTTGAAATTATACAACCTGCTTATTACATTTACGTTTACAGTTTACTCGCTGCATTTTCCACGATACGTGCATATCGTTAATCGATCGAAAAAGTGTCGGGAAAAGCATCGAAACGGCAATATTCGTAACCGAGTTCGCGAGTCGCTTTACGTTACGTTTGTTCGAACGTTGAAGCACTCTATTTTCGAAAAATGCGATCGAGTCTAAAACCGTGGACGAGCTAAAAATACAGACGATCGCAGAACCATGCCAATATTCCCGTAAGTGAATAAAGCCCCGTGTTTGGCAGACACGAAATGAGAGCAGATTCGATTTGCAAGTTGACGGCTGGATTCTCCTATTTTCGTCCGGGTTAAAAGTTCAGGAACCTTTACGGAATAGAACCGGCGAAATATTTATCGGTCCCCGGCGACGTTTTCGGGAGGGAAAAAAAGAAAGGATACACTCTCGAACGTCGACGATAATGGATGAACGTCGATCTGCGTTATTAGCGCGAAGCAGAATTGACAGGTGTTCTAAGATTAATAGAAAGAAGAAAAAGAAAAAACGCAACTTTTTGCCTCTCGGTTTTTCGAAACTCGCTTTTTACGGTCCATGAATCTTACCTCGCCGTCGATTATATATTCAAACGAGTTTAGAAGTTTCGTAGAAGTGATTCATCTTGATTAAACTAACTACCTACCAACTGTTCATCTGACTTGTGCGTGTACGGTCTTTGCGAAAGGAAGGTGAAACGATCGATAAACGGTGCGTGTGATATCGATTACGAGATAAATGTAAACGTAACTCTTTTCACTCGGATACAGGTAAGAAAATTGACTCGATTGCTGGACAATAAATACGTTGTGCGGTGATGTACTGGGTCTTCCGAAACTCTAAACAAGACCGACTTTTATCACTGTACCGTAAAATAATTTCGAACAATTTCAAAACATGAAACTTCTTTAACTGGCTTTGAACATTCAAATTTTATAGCCTTAAACTGCACGTCCTAGAGTATCTCACTGGATTTTCTCAAAATTTTATACACCTGTTAAACATTTGATAAATCACGTCGAACCTGGATAGATCCTAGTATGATCATTCGGTAAGCTGAGAAACCAGTGCGCTATTGCAACGTTGAAATTTATTAAAAAAACAATATGTTACTTAATTATAATATGCACACTTCTTTTCATCTTTACGAAATGTGTTTCGTTGCCCGATAATTGAGTGGTGGGCACTTACTAATGAATTGATCGTTTTGGTTCATATTAATTAAATATTGTCAGATTTTGTAATGCAACACGAACATAATAACAATATTTCACCCGAAGCGAAATCGATCGACGTACATCACTATTACCGTGAACGCTTTGGGCATGTCTAAATGCATAATTCGCGCTGATTCGTACAATACATGCTGCGCGATTCAAATGAACGGTGCGTTCGTTTACGCAAAACAAACAACGAGCGAATGCAAAATTCGATCGAGGCGTTTGAGCATGCTCAGCGAACGACTTTTTAACGAGCGACGTTCCTTTGGGTAATTTTTCGCATCAAGATTGCAATTAGCCTGGTAGTTTACACGGAAGAAACCTACTACGTCGGATTAAAACTCGGGGACGCGTCTATACGTTAGCCGATGATTTTGTACTTTCAACCCCTCGATCGTCGCTGTGGATCGAAGTGACAAACAGGTTGATCGAGAAAAGTTACTATCATTGAATCAAAAAATAGAAAAATGTCACTTTTGTAGGCAATTGTTATTCGAAATCTTCCTTCCTCGATGCCATGGCGGGTGGAAAAGATTGAAGGCAGTCTTGATTTGCCGACGTAGGGGAACGGTTGTGGCCGTTTAGGAATAAAGTAATTTTACGTTCTTTTACTTTTTATTCATTATTTCCCGACCTCCCCACCCCCTTCTACACTTTGCTGGTTAGTTTCTTATCGCCAGAACATAAACTTGGGTTGTGATCGTAGTTCGAAGCATTCAAAAACAGGATGAGCCATCTTTACGTGACTTTACCCGAGCCTAATTGTTTGTTCGATCCAACCCTAGCAGAGCATGTTCTACGACATTTGATTTTATTCTATTTTTATTTTATTTAACGATAAACAAGCCAATATTCCAGCTATACTTCAAAACCGTTTTTTTTTTTATTTTTAATTTTCAACGCCAATTTAACGTCACTGTTATTTCTTAAGTAGCAGCGGAAAATTGTATTAGGTCTAGGACAAGTATGACGGCCGAGGATTAACGACGAAGAGAAACAACTTTGCCTCGCGCTTAAGTCCAAACCCTCCGGACAGTGACACGCTTTAAATTGCCGACAGTTTTGTTAACGGAAATTTCGAAATTGCTGTCGTAATGAAAGACTCAGGCCAGAATGCCACGGACGCGCGTCGCCGACTGCAATACACTTTCCGAGCGTTGCACAGGCGTCTCGCGAAAAGCATCACAATGGCTAAGAAATATTTTGACGTTCAACGCCACGAGCAAGCTTTCACATGGATTGGAATGTTGCAAATACTCCCGCCATTTTGCAGACGGGCGATCATCCGTCCTGCTGTATTTATTGCTCGAAATATATTCACGATAACTCGTGGAATTCGCTGCAACGTACAGTGCCGTTCAAAAGTCTGGCACGAGTTATGACTTCGAATAGATGGAATTGCATAAATGAACGACTTGCTCGGAAAATATTATCCCGCTATAGCAACGGAACCATTATTTGATAATGTAGGAATGCGATCGAGTGGATACGATTCTGGGAAAATGTGAAGAGTGCTTGAGTTAAGCGATAGCCGTGTGAACGTAGGAATATTCGAACTAGAGTGTTTCTAAAACGCGAAAGATGAGCACTTGAGACAACTGAGCGATTTAAGGAATTTTGGGTGAACGCAACCGAATGCATCGAGTCAGAAAGGTTGACAATTACAAAGAATGGAGACGAGTGTTTGGAAGAATATACGTAAAAATGCGATCGAGTGAATGCGAGTTTAGGAAAATGTGAAAAGTGCTTGAGTGGAGTGATAGCCGTGTGAACGTAGAATATTTGGACTACAGTGTTTCTGAGGCGCAAAACATGAGCACTTGAGACAACTGAGCGATTAAGGAATTTTGGGTGAACGCGACCGAATGCATCGAGTGAAAAGGGTTGATAATTAGAAAGAAAGGAAACGAGTGTTTGGAAGAATATACGTAAAAATGCGATCGAGTGGATGCGAGTTTAGGAAAATGTGAAGAATGCTTGAGTTAAGCGATAGCCGTGAGAAAAGCAAGAACATTGAAGTCAACTCGGAAAGTTGTTTAATATACTATTAAAGTTGTTACTATTAAACTATTTTAAATAAATGTTTTAAGAACTTCACTTTGTTTCACCTACGCCTGAATCCTACCATCTCTCTAAATCAAATAAAATTTCCTACTGTAATAATCGCAACATAAAAACTGCAATCGGATCCGTTCGAAAACCAAATCTTAAGGTTCAATCAGCGTGTTTCGTGATATTACTCAAGTTTCAATCTTAATATCTGTATTTCTGCCGCACTTCGATAGGTTTAATATTTCTAACAACACGATTGGATATGCGATTGCATACAACTCGTTGAACGGCGGACAGTAGCGTAAACACACGAATCCATCATTTTCTCGTCGCTATCCCGTCTCTCGGTTTAAGCTGAAATTATCTTCTCACCGAGTCGAATTCTCGTTACAACAGCCGTAGGTATTGACGTTCGTCTTGTACCACTGAAACGAGTACCCTCGGCTGACGCGTTCCCCTCTGATGAATGGCTATCTGGTAAATCACAGGTAGGAATGGTAAACAGGATATTTAATAATGGTTTTGAAACCGCGAGCGGCCGTCATCGTTTCATTACGCATATATTAGTCGGAAATAGATACGTAAGCGTGTCGAGCTAAAAAAAACAATATCCGAGATGATTACGATTTGTGCCGGTAATCATTGAAAGTGATCCAAGTGGAAGATTTTTTTGTCAAATTTTTTCGCATCTTCGCCTTTCCGCGACTCAGGCCATTTCCACGCGTTTTTCATCGGTAAAACAATTTTTCTTTCCAATTTTCGACTTGTGATCGTTGGGCCACTCTCGCGATCATCAGGGCACGTTTTTCGTTCGCTCTAATCATTTTCGTCGTTGGTGCACGTCGGAAAATGATCGACCCGCTCGACGGGGACCATCGAACGCTTGTCTACCATAATTAATTTGGGCCACGCGAAATTTCGCTCGACCATGCCTTGGAATATTTCATGAAACACCAGGTATGCGTTCCACCGCGATTAATCGCGGGCTACTGAATGAAGACCGCGCCGGGGTTCAACCATGCGTATAATTTTGCATCGAATTAAAGTTGTCGTCGTCGTGATCGTAATGTGGGAATCCGTTGAACGGCAACGCAGCTAGTGACTCGTCAAGGCGAGGATTTCCCAATAGACGTGTGATTATTTAAGAGACAGACGAAGATAAGCGATCGGCGAATAAATACCCTGAAGAAATTCCCGTGCCACGTTACCTTGCATACCATCGCTGTGGCCATTCGTTGAAACACCTTTTGCGGCCTCGCGACGACGCAGCGTCATAATTTTCGTGTACACGTTTCGCGAACGCTAGGAATGACACCTTAGGTACAGTGGCTCCAAAAAGTATTCGTACACCGTATTATAAGGAAATTTATCTGCTTATGAAATTCTGATTTCAATGAAATTTTAGGCGTGCACAGAGCATGGTGTGTTCTACGTGGAGCAATTTTTTTGGCGGCAAAATATCTTTTAATGGGGCTGATAAGGAATCTCAAAGTTTCAGCGACTTTTTACGCTTTGAATACAAGCTTTTCTGTGTTTCTTTTTTAAAGACAGGGCGATAGAGTATTAAAAATTAAACATTTTCTATTTGAAAGGTTTTGCTTCATCAAGTACCATTACAAAGTTATCTTTAAAAAATGAGAGAAAATTCAGAAACTTCAACGCTGGTTTCACCCCTTTAAAATCGGATTTAGATGAAAAGAAGAGATTAATTCATACGTATACTATTACGATCTATATACCCACAAAGTTTTATTAAACACTTTTATCAGACTCAGAATATCAGGGTTAAACGAATTTATTTGCGACATAGTGTACGAATACTTTTTGGAGCCACTGTATGTTCGATTTGAGTTGCATTCGCAACACCGCTGTCGAGAGAAGACACTTTATGCGTAACTGTTTTTCTTTCAGCTTAACGAACGTCACATTGAAGTCTGTCTAGTTCGATGTGATTCTTCGCGTGTTTGGGAGGTGAACAAAATTTTGAAAAAATTCAGGAAAACACTCTTAGATGTGTGCCTTAATGCTATAAAATTCGAATGTTTAAGAAACGTTGAAGAAGTTTCATATTTGAAATTATTCCGTAACACAGTGATAAAAGTCAGTTTCTCGTCTGGGGTCACGGAGGGCCCAGTGTGCCATTGCAGAGTCGAATGTATAAATACATATGTACAGAGTGCAGCACAAATAGCATAGTATGAATATTAACGGTTTGCCGAAATTACCAACTGCAGAATATTGAAATTAAACCGCACCAAAATTTACATAGACTAAAATTTATTTTGATAGTGAAATTTTTAGATATGACTGTTTGCATTCGAAGGTTTGCGAAATTTGTCTATTCGACTGCCGAGAGTCACTTTTCGAGAGCAAAGGGTTTAAATAGGAAATGCTGAAAATACAGGATTATAACGTCCAATACAAAATACCATAATATCTCTGCCGGTATATTCGCAGAAACACCCATGACCCGCTCATAATACTTTCTTTCGCACCTGAAGCCAAGTGCAAATCGCATTCCATTTCTCTAGGATTTCATAATAGAATCATTCTTGTACGAAGAAGGTCAAGGTCGTCACAACGATACGGAGGAAAGAATAGCATTTATGTACGTCTACTACAATGGAAGAAATTAACGCAGTGAAATGGAAGCATCAGCGATACCATTACTCGATTTCCTAAAACTTATCGCGAGACGTGTTCGCATTACGAAGAAGCGCGGTGAAACCTTCGGGTAAACGGTGTACGAGTTAACAAGGAAAGAGAAACACGAACAACCTTGCTGCAATCGTTGGAAAAGATAGTTGGGAAGAGCATTGTTCGAGCTTTATGATGCGTACAAGCCGAGCGACACGAATCTCCACAACCTCTCTCGACGTTTACTTCAATTGTACTGGAATGCGATTTTCCTGCGTACAACAGCTTAATTGCACGACGATTGATTGCATCACGCGTAACCTTCGATTATTTCCGATTATTCGCTTTTTCATCTTTACCATTGTTTACGCGATGGATGCATATCGAGAAACTACTATTTTCAAAAAATTTTTGAAACCCATAAATTGCAACGTTATAAACAATACAGTATGTATTTTTAAGAGATATATTATTTGAGTACGTACATACATGTACGCTCGGTCGGTTCGAATACCTTGCATGGCCAAACTTTTGTTCGGCAGCCTAAATGGTGAAACCGCGTCTCTGGGGTGTATATACAAGTGCACCATCAACGCCAACGGTAACCACGTTAAACCGGTAAATGCATTTCGTGTGTCCGAATAAAACGGCTTGTCGCTAGATAATCTATCGATAAACCCTACATCACCCCGGAAAAGTTACCAACAAAAATGATCGATCTGTGATCGAGCCTTTGCGACACCGTTTCATAAATGTACTATTAATTTCTCATCAATGTTCCCGTTTCGCCTTTGTGATACGCACAAACCAACACACACCACCGTTGAAACGTCGAATCGATTACAGGTGTCTCATCGTTCTAATTAACTCGGTGTTGCTTAAGGTGCGCTTCGATCGTGCACCACAGCCGCAGAATCGTGGATAATTTGCGGAGCATAAATTGGAACGCGCACTGACTATGTCAGTGATGCCTGCTCCACTGATAAATATCGTTAGAAAACGCGGCGCGAAACGTTCTCGGGAGGTAAGTGAGAACGAACGTACGAAAAAGAAAGTTTCTTTTGAGCCAAGAAATACTTGCGAGGCGTGAATTTAATATACATATTTGCCGCGTATTGAAAACCACGGACTTTGCTAAGTGCTGCTACTTTAGCGGTGAGCGTTGAAACTAATGAGGTCTAACACGCTTAACGCGTGAGTAACACCTGCCGAAAACCGACTGAGAGTAGTTGATGCGTTAAGTACTTACATTAGGTCGTTACATATGCATACAATAAATGGTGCCAGTTCTCGAACGGTTCACCGAAAGCTCGACAAGTCAAACTCGGTAAGTCCGAAAAGAAACAAGATTTTCTTAAATTGCCCAATATCAGCCGCGCTTTCGAATTTTCCATTCATCGAACATCCTTGCGGTGCTTCGTATCTGTTTGAAATAATCGGACCCAAGTACCGCGTTAAGATTGCGTAAATGTGAGTCACACTCGCGCGTTCAAAGTATTATGACACATTTTATATAACGTGTTCAGGTATAAATTGCGAACAGAAGATACAAATACGGCTTTAAGTATATATATGTATCTGTGTGTAGGTGTCCAAGCAAGATTGGAAATGACCGTCGCAAGCGAGATTCGAATAATGTAACGTGACACGTACACACGTGGAGTAAATATAGAAACGAAGTTCTTACCTTTTTTTATTCCACTGACAGTATTGGATTTAATTTTTCTTCTTCTCGACAACTTCGTTCGAATATATTTCGCTTTCCAATTTTCCAAAACTCCGCTTGTATTGTTCCTTTTTTCCGAATTTAAGAAAATCAACGATACAGTAATTTAAAAATTAAATAGAAATAATTTAATTTAACATTGCATTCTTATATTTCGTAGAAATTTAATGTTTTCCCTCATTTTTCTTCTTGGCGCATAAGTTGACATAAATATTCATATTTATGTGCCTTGATACACTTGAACACTAACCGCACCAACAATCTTTTCCAACTTCTGCAATTCGTTGCTTTGTTTACTACTAAGATATACTTCCGGAAACAAAAAATGGAGATTTCATCATTCCACTGAACATTTGGCACAAATTGTACAACCGTTATACAATAAACTGTAGGTATACGATGTCAGCTGTCAGAAAAAATATAGCCACTTGGTAATATACCGGACAGCTACAAGCAAGTACACGTTGCCAGGTTGAATCTGCTGTCACGCCTCGGGCTTCTCCGGTGCATCGTGAACAGGTGCCAGGTAAGGGGTTAGAAAAGTCGGTGCCCTCGGCATAGTTTCTACTTCAAGCAATTGTATACACAGTTGCTTCTTCAACATATTTGAATGCATCTCATCTATTTTAAAACTTCTCATAGTTTTCTGTAATAAATTTCAGAAGTATCCCATAACATTTTATACCAAATGAAGCAATAGTTATGCACCACTATGAAATCTAACGATGCATATACCTACGTACAACAAATATGTACATCTGTACATAAAATCAGACTATGATTATACATTAACTGCTCTAACGTACAAAATGAATTATTAACTGCTATAAAGATTGAATAATGTTACAAAGATAATAACATCGAATCCTTCATTCAATATTTATACATTCGTATATACATATTTTGTATATGTGTATTTACTGTGTACGAAAATGCAAAATTCAAATGTAATTATTCCGTGTACACTTACATTAATCTTGTTGCATTTAGTTACTTATTTGATCCATTTCACTTTCAGCTTATCAGTTTTCATAAACTCATAAACACAAGGAATCGCCAATACTACCGCCAATTTTCAAGTTTGACTGTTGGACGCCGCGCTCTTAACAAATGGCGGATAATAAAACAGCTGTTTTCGCGAGTATGAGGACATCTAACGGAACGCGCGCACGATCGAGCACGCGACGGCAGAGAAGAATGGGAGACGTGTGGGTCGGGGACCGATCGTATCTGCAATAGTCGCGTCCGTTCAAGGAATCGACTAAAGAAACATGGCTGCAGGTTGTTGTGGAACGAAAAAGCAAAAATTGAACAATTCGTCAAGTGTCCCATGCAATGGTTCAATATTACAAAATGGCATACAGTTGAGAAATAGTGTGATAGTGAAGCCCGAGATGGGTTTCTTTTGCTTCGATGTTCTTTACTGCCAACTGCATCAACTTGACCCTCCAAAACCACCCAGTTTTAGTAATGAATCATTGTGAGTAATAATGTTTACTGACATTGTTTGAAATTTTCTAAGTTTTCTGTTCTTTCTTTGATATTGCTGTCTCCCTCTTTCCCACATATAACCATCTTTGTTTTACATGTTTGCGCCATCAGCTGCTCTCTCTTTTCTATTCGAATGTTATTCTTGCGTACCTTCACCCTCCTCAAGTTTCTTTGTTACAATGTGATGCATCGCAAGGAGGTGTACCTATATCGAGTTTATCATACATGTGTATATAATATGTGTAAAAATATAGGTAATAAAATAAAAATAGTTTACTGTGAAAATCATTAATTATAAAAATTTTAATGAAATCTCACATGTTTATTACTGAATAAAAAACAAAAGTTTATCTACAAAGAAAAATTTCCGTTTCTTTCAAGTCACTAAATTAATCCGTATTACAATTATTATATTATAATTCAAATTATTTTAATTTTTGATTAATACAAGAAATACATTTATTAATTTTTTCATTACATTTATAGCCCACTATTTGTAACATGGACTATTGGAAAAGATATGAGGTTAAGAGGCTGTATTGGTACATTTAATGCAATGCAGTTACATGCTGGGCTTAGAGAGTATGCAACAACAAGGTAAAATTATTTTATATTTTTATTTTAGATAATACTACTGCTTTATATATTTAAAAACGTGAGAAACTTTTTATAGTGCATTTAAAGATTCACGCTTTAATCCCATTACTCGGGAAGAACTTCCACGGTTACATGTGAGTGTTTCAATTTTGAGACATTTTGAAGATGGTATCGATTATTTAGACTGGGAAGTAGGTGTTCATGGAATTCGTATAGAATTTCATAATGAGAAGGGCAATAAAAGAACTGCTACTTATTTACCTGATGTTGCAACAGAACAAGGTTTGTATATTTTACTCCTATCAAATTAATTTATAAACATATACATTTTATGTTACAAACAAATATTTTCAATACATATAGTTGTTTTGAAAAGAAGAATTTATTATATTTAGGCTGGGACCAGATACAAACTATAGATTCATTGCTTCATAAAGGTGGTTACAAAGGACTGGTTACTCCAGATATTAGACGTAGTGTAAAATTAACGCGATATCAGAGTGAGAAAGTCACTGTAAGTTATCAGGATTATATGACACATTGGCATAGCCGAAGATGCTAGCAGCTGGCTTGGGGTCCTAGTGAAGGACCCCAATTACCACAAAATACTATTGCAGTTCACTACAATGCTAATACATCTCATACTTCTCATTTACTATACAATAGTACTCAATATAATTCTTACATGGCCAGTCAGGAGCATAGTTTAGTAATGGCACAACGTAATCATCCTGCATTTATACATCCTCTTCCAATGCCTCCTATTTCTCCTGTTATGGTACCTATATGGGATTATTCGTCGTTTTGGTGGGATCAAACAAGTTCACCTTATCCTCCTCAACATCCACATATTTACTCTCCTCCTCGTGTTCATCGTTTTCCGTCACAAGAACCTGTTGATCGTGGTGTTCGTAAACGAAAATGACATTGGAAGCGGCTATTATTCGCAATGTTTCATTGTTTAAAATGGTGCCTATTATACTTTGTATGTTTTTGCATACATAGTTTTCCCCTCATGATACCACACAGTCCTCCTTGAGAACAATAACATTTTATGTATGATGGCACTGTCTTGTTCTTTATCTTACATGGTGTATATTAAACATTATTATTTGCCTAATAATTGATATAAATAATCATATTATACATACATATATATATATATATATACACATATAAAAAAAGTACATTAACTTTTAACTTCAATATTTGTAATCATTGATGAAACTATATGTTAAATATTTGGATTTTTAAACTTGTACTATACTATGATTACCTATTCTCGCGTGCTTTAATGCATTGATAAATTAAATAATATGATTTAGTCCACAAATAGAATATTCGTAATATGTAATTAGCTCTGCCATCATACTAGCTGCCCATTTATATTATTTATGTCTGCAGTATACGAGTGACATGAACAAGTTTATAGCACAGTGATGCTGCCTGCAATTCACTGCCTGCTTCACAAGATTTACTGTACAAATTCACGAGAAAATACGTTTCTATTATTCGTATCTTATAAAAGATTTAGAATATCAGTTTTAGATAAGTACACATATGCTAAGATTAAAAGAATGCAAACTTCTTGTTGATAATGTTTTTCTTTAACCAAATTCTGTTAATTCATATATAGTGTACAATTATTACTTTCAGCATAAGGTTTATATTATTACATATTTTTACCAAAAGTTATGAGGAATTTACATAGATGATTACATCAATATGAATTAAACAATTGATGACAGTAATATGTTAATTCTTTTAAACTAATCATCTGCAAAGAGAGTTACTTAAAAACTTTCTTGTTGTTGTTTCTGCTGATAATTGATTCATGAATAATGAATATGTAAATACTAATTTTAAATTTACTACATTAAATTTCTTTGTAATAATGGTATAGATAAATGGTTTCTATTACAATGTATAAAAGTAATTATTCATATTGGTGTACCAAACTTTGTAAAAATCGAAATTATGTATCTAATATTCAGTATCTTATAAATAACAATTTTGATACCCCTATTTTATTCTTTTTTATACCATTACTACATTGAAGTTTAATAGTTGTAGTTATATTATAGTCCAGCGTTTTATTGCAGCAAAGGATTATACCACTGAATTAATATATCAGTATGTATTTCTGTGATATTTATTTAAAAATTATTTCTCTTTTTTGTATACTACAAACTTTATAATTAATATTCTAGAAAGGGATAGGTAATATTCTTATCAAAAAGAAATAGCAATGTAATAAAAATTATAGGATGGGACCTCTACTGTAAATAAGCAATGGACTGCATTATGACTATTAAAATGCATTAATAATAGTTGTAACATAGTTGTAAGTGAAAATATGACGATCTCATTGTGATTTTAATATTCTGTGACTCGTAAAACATGAATAGAATTACTATTGCTTTCTTTAACATAATATCTTATTATTCTATTTTTGTTGAAGCAACATATAATTATAATGTGTTAGAACTAATCAATGAAACATGCATTTAGTGATTTTTAAAATAGAGTAAAATATGTTGTTCCAAATATTAATGTTTCTACTTTTTTTTTACTCATTAACCTTTACTGGACTATTTTCACTCACTGCCAATTTATTCAGTACTGCTTTCAATAGTTACTTATAATTATAATTTGATGATTATTTTCATAAAAATATTTCATTTTTTATTTGTGTTTACTTTAATTATTAATTTTTTATTCAGTATTATGATATATAATTAACTGCTGATCATATACTTAAATAATCATTATTATTGGGGAAGTACTTGCATGTGTTTGATTTATAATAACAGAATATTTTACTTTCTTCATTGAGCCATAAAGTACACATTTAGTGCAAATAAAATTCATATTAATGTTAAAAAAGTAACTAGTGGCAAAATCTAAACAAAAAAGGAAATAAATTTATATTTTTTAAATATTTATGTTAGATTGATGTTTGTGCATCAATATTGAATAAGTAAAGAATATAATGTCATATAAAGCATATAACTTTATTGCACTCGTATAAACAATAAATTTTTTGTATGCAAATAATTAAAATTATTTTTTTCTAAAAGTTATGTATAAATTCATGCAATATTTGTAATTATAATTTAAAACTTCAACATTTAATACAGCATACATAACAAGAAATATTTTATTATGTAATAATTTTGAATATGTTTGAATGAAAAAGAATGTATTGTGCCTAGTAAAAAATTTCTATTAAGTAATACATAAAGAACAATATGTACCTAAACTAATCAAAAATGAAAAATCCGTGGTGGAATGAATACAAAAAAATACTCCTAATTATTTATTATATAATTGGGATAAATAAAAATTTTATATTACCAAGTTAATTACTTTAATATTATTACTGTTATTACCAATGCCCTTATCTTAAATATATTCGTCTAAAATTATGTATTAACATACGATAGCAGAATATTTATATTTTCTTATTTAACTATTGAAACTTATATTTCTAGTTACGTATTGTGAGAATAGATTTAATTAAAGAAACAAGGAATAGATAAGCAAATTTAAGAAAAATATTACACTTGTTACAAGAAATAATTTTTATTGAATTTATATATAAATGTATTTGTCATTAGTAATTACACATTTGGTTTATATAAAGCAGTAAATTCTTTATAAATAAAATATTAAAATGAAACAATATTTGTTAGAAAAATAGCGGGTAGTAAAACAGCTATTTTTTCGAATAATGAGACATCTAGCGGAATGCGTATACAACTTTATATGCAATAGTAACGAATGAACGAAATGCATAACACAGGAACTGATCGTATCTATTGTAACTGGTAGAGTTAATAAGACATGGCAGCTGGTTGTTGTGGAACGAAAAAGCAAAAGCTGAATGATTCTAGTAGTGTTCCGCGTAACAGTATTGTAAGTTTACAAAATGGGATTCATATGCGGAACTCTATAATAGTTCAACCCGAAATGGGCTTTTATTGTTTTGATGTCCTTTACTGCCAACTGCACCAACTTGACCCCCCAAAACCACCCAACTTCAGTAACGAAGCTTTGTAAGTATTTTTTTTTATTAATGCCTCTTCCATCTATTTTTCTTTTTCATTTTTTTTTTTATACTTTAACCTTTTTTATCTTAAATCTTCGAACATATAATTTTCACTAATATTCATACTATCTTTATTTCATTTTTTTTATTTTATTTACAATTTATATTTATGGCTTCATTTGAAGGTTATAACTCTTACCTTAAGTATATCATAGATATTTTCTAAAGATTTTTAGCATGACCTCTGTATGTTTATAATCAACATTAAACTTAAGACGAACAAAATCATTAGATATCTTTTATTTTCATTACTTTACTACAAACCTCATTAAAATTTTGAAACTGTTAGGATCCATTTGCTATCTTTGTCACATTGATGTGTATGTACATATTCAGATAAGTGTATAAAGATATAAACATTTCAATTAAAACTTTTAGTAGTTATTTTTACAACAGTATGATATTTGTGCATTTAATTATTTTTAGATTTTTTGATTCTATATCACTTTTTATATTATGCTGATGGTAAATTGTACTCAAATATCAATATATATATTGTCAAAATGTATGAATATGCTGCTCTAATATTATATAAATATTAATATAGTGTTCACATTTAATTTCAAAGCCCCTTATTTGTGACATGGACTATTGGCAAAGATATGAGATTACGAGGTTGCATTGGTACATTTAATGCAATGCATTTACAGGCTGGATTAAAAGAGTATGCTGCTACTAGGTATAATTTATATTTATTTAGAAGGAAATAATATAAGAAAAATTATAAATATATTATTTGTTACAGTGCTTTTAAAGATTCACGATTTAACCCAATAACATTGGAAGAACTTCCACGTTTACATGTAAGTGTTTCTATACTTCGACATTTTGAAGATGGAACAGATTATTTAGATTGGGTAATAGGGCTTCATGGAATTCGTATAGAGTTTCATAATGAAAAGGGCAATAAACGGACAGCTACATATTTACCAGATGTAGCAATAGAACAAGGTTTGTATTTCACATATTTTTATGAATTTAAAAAGTATTTGCTCTACAATTATTCTATAATTAAAAGTAAGTTATAATAAGGAAATGATTTACTTACCAATTAAAAGATGCTTAATATAAGAATGCTTATAAATATTCTGCAAGCATTCTACATTAGCATTTTACTTGTTTAGGGTGGAACCAAATACAAACAATAGATTCTTTACTACATAAAGGAGGCTACAAAGGATTAGTTACTCCTGATATTAGACGTAGCCTGAAGTTAACTCGATACCAGAGCGAAAAAGTGACTGTAAGCTATCAAGATTATATGACACGCTGGCATGGTCGAAGATGCTAGCAACTGCCCTGGGGTTCTGTCAAAGGGCCCCCCATTTGTTATTCATCTGGCAACATTTGTTATTTGAGTACATATACATTTAATTGTTATTTACAATATATTAATTATCAATGCAATAATATAATGGCCAGTCAGCATACATTCATTAAAATAGGACTTAATTATTTTTCATGCATACAGTCATACTCAATATCTATTAATACTTTTATTATATCATTTGTATTCTTTATTTTTATAGATGCACATAGAATTCTTCTTTTTATCATTATACCATCATTATTATTATAGCAAATGTCTTCCTAAACAAATCTTGGGGCTGTGGAATACAAAAACAAACATGGTACTAAGAACAGTTTAACTTAATCTTTTACTATTTCCAGTGGTGCCTCTTATATGTTGCTTCTCACTTCTCTCATTTGCAAGGAAATATATTTCTTAATAAAAATAATAGAATCTTAGGTGCAATGACATTGCCCTTTGTATTGCAATTTACAAAGTATTTAGTATAATTAAGATGATATATCTTAAATTCAAATATAGTTAATTTTTTCAAGCTTTTTTAGAGTTGGTATAAACTAATTTTCATTTAGTCTCAGTAAAATAATTTTCAATTAGTTTATGTAAAATAATATTTGTTTCATCTTTCTGTCTATATCATGTTTTTATTATGTTAACCTTCTTTTAGTTAATACTTAAGGAATACATACTGTACTTAATAAGTTCATCCTAGCCATCATACTAATGTCTGCATTTATAATTGCAGTCTAAAAAATTGTGATATATATATAAAAAAATAATACATTTCACTGTTCATAATATCAATATTAAATAATTATATTATTTTTAATATTGAAAGTAAATATGTAATAAATTGAAGAACTATAAGTGTTCTAACCATATTCGAATATTAGATTAATTATGACAAAATAATAGAATAATTTAAATTGTTTGTATAAATTACAAAAAAAAAGGAAAATATAAATTATTTAGATTTAACAATTAACAATAATTTGTAGCTTAGTTAATGTAAAAAGAGAAAAAGTTATGAACTATTATATACCTTTTATAATAATATATGGAGTATTATACTTTGATATATGGAATATTAATAATCTATACAAAATTATATTTTAATTTGTAAAACTACCTTTAAAAAACATCGCGAAAGATATATTTGAAAAATAATTACATATTTTTCACTTGAAGAAAAAGTTTATAAAAGAATACATTAAAAATATACAATAATAAACTACTGTTTTTAACATTTTATGTGTAAACAAAAACAATTAGCAATCTATATATAATATGTAATTATTATAATTATAATCTATGCGTAATTTATTTATAAGATAATGCGTTATTATAGTATTTAATACCTAATTTAATATATAAATGAGCTTATTATATCTGAGTTTATAATATTAAATTCTCTTTTGAAACACATCCGGTTTTAATCAGTAACTGCTATGAAATTTTATACAAATTGTTTAATTATATAAATTATTTTATTACTATTAATGTATCGCTATTGTACACATGACATTGTTTTTATAAATTTTTAATCAATTTATAATTAAAAACAATTTATTTAGTATGGTATATGCATTCTTTATGTTCCCAAGTTTGTAATAGTTAATTCATCCTATACAAAAACGTTTATATTCTTTTAAATACAAATAAAGATATATATAATATTCATACATATTAAGATATGTATAGAAATATAAATTACCAAATAAATTAGTTATTCAAATTTACCTTTTGATTATCCATAAACTGCTGAACCTTAAATAAAACATCTTTTACAGTTTCTATTGATCTCACTTGATCATAAGTTATTATACCAGTTATAACTGCATTACTGATAAGCATAAGTGATAGAATATGAAATTCAGGCCTAACAATACTCCAAAACAGCTTAATCATTTGTTTTAGATCATAAACGTATGGAACTCTATACCCAACAGATGCAGCAACCTATATAAAAATATTAAAAATTAAATCAATATATATAAGAAAAATATATAGTAAAAAATAAAATAATCTTACTGCAAGATTTGCTACTGGTGCTAATAATAAAGGATATATAAATCCATTGCAAGTTATTGATGAAATTGCTTTTATTTCATTACACATTAAGCACTGATTCTGATATAATAATAAGTTGTGTACAACGAGCTGAAAATAGAAATCCTTACTTTTTTTCCATGTCTTATTACTTATTTACTTTTTTTTATAAAGAAATTTAATACTTTAACATACAGTTTTATGAGTTATGTATGCTGTAAATGCTGGTCCTGTAGTTACAAAAAAAGATGAGAAAAATATACCCTGATGACGTAACTTCAATTTATTTCTAAATATTGTATTTATGGAAAACCCACTAATACCACTAAGCACTGATATAATTTTGTCTCCATGTTTCAAACTGAAGCTTGAAAAGGTAATAATAACAATATAATACAATTTTTATTATAAACAGTAAAGACTTAAATGAATTTTTCAGAGTAACATATTTAATAATATTAGTAAATTATAAAATTACATACACTTCACGTTTTGGTTCCCAGGCATCAATTAACTCCGTCTGAATTAGGATAGCTTCGGTTTTGTTTATGTTATACGACGGATCCGGTGTTTTTGACGGTATTAATGCCATTTCATAAAGTTACAGAGCTTATTTTTTAATTTTATAAGGATCTATTTACATACTCATTTCTTCTCTTTACTATATGTTAGTAAAACCACATGTAACATAGTTAAACCTGTTTTCATGTGGTCACCGCCACATGTTCGGGATAATATAAAATAAATTTAAACAATCCCTATAGCACAGCATGTGATGCACAATTATGTAAGTAAGTTCATCAAATCTGTTCACACTAATGCAAATACATAACGATGATTCTATGTGAAACAACTAATAAGAGTACCGGTGCTTTATTACATAAATCATTTGATACATAAGAGATAGGAACAATCGCATTTGAAATTGCCGAAAATACGACAAACATATATTGAAATTCTGAACGGCAAACTAATAGTTTATGTGTATATAATATTGCATATAGAAATACATTTAAGCAATACGTATAATTATAGCTATAAACATATTAAAAAATCGTTCTTCGTTAAGAGTATTTGGTGTAATATAAAGTAAAATATTAATTTATTACTTATCAGTCTATCGATGTGGAATAAACATTACAGCAGTTTCGATACAATTCAACATAGAACCGCCGTAATGCTCTCTCGCGTATCAAACCATTTCACATAGAACTGGTGCCATGTGTTTGTGTTAGTGTAGACAGATTACATGAGCCCAATTCTACATTTGTAGTTTGGCGTTCTGATAAACTTAGTTGAATTCATTCAGTAACAGTTTTATTGTAATTTAATAAAACAACAAATAGTGAAACTGTGTTCTATTTTAACAAAGTAGGCATTTCATCAGTGCATCATGCCTCTTCATCGTTATACTCATGCAGTTTTATGCAGAATTCCTCTTTCGCTTCGTACTAGAGGCGAGGTCACATTAGACGAAGCCAGAACTCAACATTTGGCACTTGCTCAACTTTTACGAGAACTAGACATTGATGTTGTTGAAATGCCACCAGATGAAAATTCACCGCTTTGTGTTTTTGTAGAGGATATTGCAGTTGTGTGCAATGGTATTGCACTTATAGCACGACCAAATGAACCATCACGTCTAAAAGAGGTATACTTGTAAATTTTTATTATATATTAGTTAAGGAATATTTTTCAATTAAACTGTGATGTGTTTTGGAGGAATAATAACATTTTAGCATCAAAAGTTATTATTTCATCTATGTATATAACATTATATTAAATTTATAAAAACTAATTTGAATAATTATTTAATTTATATCTACATAATAAAATCATAGCTACATATCTTTACAGCATTATATTTATTAATGTTATCTAATCTAATTTAATTAATTTATTTAGGTTACTAAAAAGATAATGATCTAATTCTAGATTGAGACAATTAGAGCTGTTTTAAAGAAGGAACTGGAGATTCCACTTATAGAAATAGCAGACAAAAATGCTCGTCTAGATGGAGGAGATGTTTTATTTACTGGTAAATTCTAGTATCAATATTGAATTGATATATATGTAAAAAAATGATCAAATACAGCTTATTGATTATTATAGGTCGTGAGTTTTTTGTTGGACTATCTCATTATACAAATGAAGCAGGTGCAAGAGCAGTTGCAGCAGCATTCCCAGAATATCCATGTGTACCTATTAAGGTTGGTTAAATTAATTTTTTATACAATTAACTGCTTTTTAATATTTAGTATATTAATTTTTTGTGCCATCTTTCTTATACACATCTATTTTTAATATGTTTACTCCAAGAATAAAACATTGCATGAATTATGTAATGAAATATTTTTTAAAGTAAGAAACAATAGATCTCTGCAGATTGAAATTTTTTTCAATATTTATCAACATTTGTATTTTATAGTGTAATCTAATATCATTAACAAATATAATGTGTTGTAAAAAAATAAAAATGTATATGTATACCGTAATTGTTTTAGAAGTATGTTTCTTTATATGTCATTGTATGTTTATGTAATATTTATCAGTGTGTTAAGAGTTACTCTAATAAAAGGATGTGATAATATTTATAAAATTAATAAGTAGATTAATAGGATGAATACATGGATAATTATGTTTTACATTTTTAGACTAGCATAAGTTAAATTGATAATATTATTCTGTATTATCAGTTACTTGATAGTTATATCATATCTTTCTTAATAATATATATAAAAATCTCATTTATAGCATATTTTATATCCATGGTATATGAAACATATATGTATTCCCTACCCATATATACACATATATATCAGATTTAAAACATGATTGCGAATCAAGCAACTTATCTTTCTGGTGTTCATTTAAGGTGGGTGATGGTGGTGAAGAGGTGATAGTGGAGAGTCTTACCTCAGCCCCAATTCAGGTTTGGGTGTATTAGAATGACTCTCTTTTGCATATCCAATCAATAAAGATCTCACAAATTAGAAACACAATTTTGCACGATTTCAGCAAGATTATTTATAAAACAATTTTTTAGAATTACCCATTACAGATTTTAACAAAATGCTTTCAGATGGAGTTACATATCCAGAGTGTGAGTTTCTACTTAGTGCAATTTTGCACATGGAACATATACACACCAATACACAAACATATTTCACTGTTGCACGTAATTAAAGATTCTGATGTTTTTGCATAAGTATGCCATGTTGTAGAAGTTTGAACAATGTAACTTCAATAAATTATTATAAAAAATACATATATATAGGACATAATATTTAGATTGTGTTTAAACGATAAAAACTACATTATCAAGAAATATTTTTATTTTCTTTTTAATTATAAAGTTTTAATGATTGATTGAAGTTACATAATTTATTGCTCTTATTGTTATTATAAATAATAATAATAATAATTTTAAGAATATTGAAAGTTATTAAAAATTGTTTAATTTTATTTGTCCTATAAAATACTAGAACAAAAAGCTGAATATATTCGATACTGTTCACTTCTGACTTGATGTATGTTTAATTAAGAGAAGCAGATGATAAAAAATATGCTTAAGATATTTAAAATACTAGTTTATTCTAGTATTTATTATAGCAAAATAGTGATTTTTTGATAAGTTATATTTGAAATAACATAAATATTATAAATATGAAAAAGGGGTTAATGATTTTTTGCATTATTGCACTTATAATTACAATTCATTTCTAAAAATTTAAATATATGTATTTTATTTCATTATTGTTTATAGGTTGCTGAGTCTAAACGTCTCAAAGGTTTAGTTACAATGGCTGGTCCAGATATTATTTGTGTAGGTGCTGGCAAAGAATCTCAAGAAGTTTTAAAGGTATTTGACTATAATCTAAACTCTATTATTTATATATCTTTTTTTTATATCTCTACATTGTTTATAATGCAGAGAATTGAAAGAGAAGCAACGTATAGTTACCAAACATTTACTGTGCCTGAAGATGCTGCAGCCAATGTTCTTTATGTTAATGGGACATTAATTCACCGTTCAGAAGACGAAATTCCACAATCAAGTAAAGTGTTTGCGGAGAAAATTGAGTTTCCAACCAGATCTTTACGCATGTCTGAATTAGCAAAGGTCAGTTCTGGTTTAACTTCTTGTTGCTTACTGGTACGTAGACCTAGACATATTCGCAGTATTTAAATCAAGAAAAGATAATGTAACTTGCAAACATGTTAAATTGCTAGGATCATATATTGATGTGAATCATAAAATCAAGAGTTTAAATATTTCTAATAAGAAATATTACTAAACCGCTGTGCAGAAAATTATGATACTGTTACGGACTTTGCAACAATTTATTTACGTCCCTTGTTTCGGGTTGAATCATTTAAGTAATTTATTCCGAGATATCGGACTTGATAATGTGGAAAACAAATTAAATTAATTGATTCAAAGTGACTTTTGTGACTAGAACTGACTATTTACATTTAAACACTGGCAGTTTAGACTGACTTTTGTGGACTAAAATTTTAAACAGTCACGCCCGCGTTAAACGCAAGTATTTTACATGAATATTTCCACCCTCTGTCCTTGGGGTAGTCAACATAAACAAATATTAAACCTTTCCAAGTTATTTTCTACATAGTCTTAAGTATTTATTGTTCGAGGGCTATGGTTGGATCTTTTCAGTTATTCCTTATAATCTTTTCCCCGAAAACAGAATATGATTGCGGTTATTCGTTATAAACGTAACAGCACTGACGTAACATTTATGTCGTTCTAAAATCTCAACTACTTTAATGAACAAAGGATTATTTTATGATCATTTGATAAGAAGATTATCTTAATATAAGAAAGATTTTATAATTAAGGAGATTAATATATTTGATTTTAACATATTTACAGCAAAGATAATATATTGAGACTTTATTTACCTAGTTTGTAGAATTTATATTGCATAAAGTCATAATCTTTATCTTGCCATTTGTATGATGATTTTTTAAAAATATTTGTTAATTTTATTACGGCAGCATTTAAATATAAATACATATTTTTTTATATTTTCATAATTTCAAATATTCTACGATTGTTTTTTATTTATTATTTTATATTTTATGCTTTAATCATACATAATAATAAAAAATTTACTATCAGAATATTATAGTAATTTATATTGCACAAAATTTCTCTTTCATAAAGATTTAAAGTATAGAAAAATCGATTTATAAATTATACAAGTAAATCAAAATGAATTTTTAATATAGCACAAAAAGAATAAGATCATAAAATTGATAAAATATAATATTATACATAGTTAATACCTTCTACTTTTGATATTTTGTGTTATATAATTAGAAATCAGTTATTAGGAACCATTTGTCAGTACTCTCTGATACCTTTGAATGCATTTGCTACTAGTCTATAAAAAGTGTTCACCTAACTATTCAGATAAAGTTCTATAGTTCAATTATATACTACAAAGATAATAATATATAAAAGCACTGATAGTTAAGAGTTAATGTGCTAATTCACATTAATACAACGTTACGTGATTAAGAGTCTACTGAGCTGCAAAAAGAACAAAATTTCTATATTATGATAAGGTTTCATATATATGCATACAGTGCATACTTCAACAAGCTTAAGTTATTTTAGCAAATGTATAACAGCTATAGGGTATGAATACAATTTGCATTACTATAGCATAGTTTTTAAATATCTTTCAAAATACGACAATATTTAAATGTTTTTGTACAATTTTTATATAAATATTTTTATGTTAATTCAAAGATTTTATGTGTTTTTGTAATTACTATGTTTTTTTTTCTTGGTATTAAAGTATTGCGGTTTTATGAATTTTATAATTTAGAAACAGTCACAACGAATGCTTTACTATTTGTAATGTTAGGTTAAAGCATTATTTTGTATATTCCTTTGCAAATTTTCAAAAATGTATATGACTACAAAAGTTGTAAACAAAATAAAAATATATATGCTAGATGTTATAGTGTAGTTGTGACATGTTAATTTTTTACCCAAGTGAATGAAAACAATTTATTAATATATCAGCTGAATTAATAAAATGACAGATTTATTCAATAAAAATGTTCTTACAAAACATTGACAACGCTTTGTACGAACGACTTAATAAAGTATTTGCAATATTAGTAAATTTTAAAACTTTGTACATGATTTTTTTTGTAACATAAATAGATACTAACTTTAATTTTATGGCTAAACTTAGGACTAGTATTTCTTTCTTAAATTTGTATTTCGAAAATTCGTGTTTACTTAAAATTATTCAAAATACCTTAATCAGAAATTGTCGATTATGCTTTAAATAAATAAATTTACGAAATTGTATTATCGGTATTTCGAATAACTGTAAGCAAGCAAATAAATCGTTATTAGTGAGTGTACAACTTATAGTATCTAATCCTTTTATTTTAAGTATTTATAAGAATGCAATTATTCTTTTTTACAATTGGTGGATGGAAAATATTTCAAAATTTAGGAACAATTATTCTGGCAAACATGTTACTAAAAAAATAATACAGTCTTGCTGCATTCGTTGTACTTAAATATATTCAAAGATTGGTCCATACTAAAACACACACCCGAATTACAATCTCATCCAAACCCGCGCCTTTTTTTAACTTCTAAAGGCACCTTACCGTTATATATATCACTGAGCATTTCCCCTATCTTTTTACTCTATTTGTTTTATTAATTTATTTAATCGCGCAACTATAATATTTAAGTCGTTATTAAACCACTTCAACTAATTTCAATAATTATCAATGCCATTACACACAGCTTTTCTTATTTAGCTCGCATCCTTAAGAGTAAAATGTTAATACAGATGTATGATTTCCTCGAACAAGTAAAAACGGTGGCATATCACGTGTCAGAGTTTCAAGCCATGCCATATAGAGAGGCGCAGACACAGCACCCTTTCGAGGCATTGGTAATGTCCTAAAAGAAAAATAAACGAATAATAAATTTTAATTAGAAGGGACATGAAGAAGCATAAACTCGTCGGTGCGCTCTTACTTACATAACTACTAAATTAGCTTCCATCGAATTTTCAAGTAACAATTCTCTTAAACGTAGATGCCTATTTGTTTTCTCCTTCATAGCGATTAGCTCAGATTCTTTAATAACATCTGAAAATATGTAAGTGTTTTATTAATCGACTTGTACTATGCAATACCGTTAATTCGTATAAATTTTTTAGTATTTGTCTAACAATACCATCATTCGTTATTTTCGAGTTCTTCGTTTGCTGAAAATTCGTTATCAACGAATCGAAGAAGCTTTTCGTAGTATCCTGTGCTGGTTTCGAAATGTCCGGTATAACTTTCAATGCGGAATAATCTATTCTGAATTTCGACAAGAGACTTGCCATGCTGAGGACAGAGCAATAACAATATCAGTAAATTTGATTCGTCGCTGTTCATTTATAGAACCAAGTATATGAACTTACTTTCTTTGCTCGTATTCGAGCTCAGAGTGCTTATTCGCAAGAGCAAAAACTCTTAATTTGCTATTAGCCCAGTTACGTCTTGTGCTGATGATGTAAGGTAATAAAAGGGTTAAACCACCGTCATCGTACAACCACCATACATCTATCGTGCCCTTCTTCTGTTTACGTTGGAATTTTGTTACAGCGTTAAGTATATCTTTCGCGATGGGTGTAAAATTTTGTCGATTTTCACGCTGATCCTCCGCAGTCGGATTTGGATACTCGTTGATCATCTTGGATCTCCTGGGCGCCGGACTGCCGGGAATGGAAATATCTGAGGTGCTACTGGCTACAACAGAATAACAAAGAGTCAGGATAATAAAGCGCTTATCAAGAAATACAATGCCAAATACTTCGCAAACCTTGGCTAAGTTGAGAGAAGCTTTGATTTCCTGGGATCGATTGCACGCTTTTCTTCTGCTCCTCAGCGTCTCCTATAATTGTGCCGTCTAACCCTTCGCTTACTCGAAGAAGCGCCACTGCTATATGCATATCCAGAGCTTTGCTGCGCGAGGTAAAACGAACAAAACATTTTTTATTCCACTTAGCTCGTTTACAAACGTAATGTTACACTTACTGCATCACGTTGAAGTACATGTTCCGATTATCTCGGGGGCAGATCGCCCAATCTTGCTTGTAGCCCATCAGCAGAATGTTGGGTCTCATTTTTCCTAGACCGGCAGCTTGCAAAAGGGAAGTAGTACCGTCTTGGAAGTTGGCGCCATCCACCACAGAATAGAACGCTTTAATTTTATTTGCTCTGAACCAGGAAGTGCAATTTATGACCATGGAGTTGCGCGTTTTGTACGATATAGACGTCTGAAATGCAAATGCGTCAAATGTGTTGGATAGAAGACATGTAAAATTTTTAATAAAAAAGAAAAAAGTATGTTGTACCTCGATCACATGACCACATATAAATAAACTGTTATTCTTGGTGATGTGATGGGCGAAGTCGACAAGCGCTGGTCTTGAACTTGGAGTGCCAGTGAGTACTAATAGTTGAGGTCTATAATTTTTAACATGTTCTTCGACCCTGTCTAATTGTTGAACAGCGTTCAAAGCGTTATTGTACGTTTGGGCCTGTGTCGTGGAGCCCCAGTTTACATCTACGGAATAACGTTTGTTTAACTTTTTAGATTAACTCACTAACTAATATTATACTCGTTATAAATGTGTACGTGTATGTATAGCATGATACCTGGTTTCCTATACGAAACCACTAGATAAAGTGCTAAAACTACACTTAATGTGATTAACGCCGTCCACCATGAGATCAGGAACATCACAGAGACACAAAGAATAGCGCCGGCAAGACTTAGCCACATATTATAATACTGTAATAGGAAAAACACAGAGAGACTCGTATTATCATTATTATTATTTCAGGATTAACCTTTTGTGATTAAAGTAATCTAATGCGAACGATACCTTAAACGTTGGTCTCCAACCAATCGGCTTAGCGAGCGAAGCATGGAAGGTGCTGAAGTTAATGAGTGTATAGGCAGCCAAAAAGAAATTTGAGATCAAAGGAGCTATGGCGTTTAATTCTCCTAAATCAAATAGAAATTTTGTGTTCAACCAACAACCGTTTCGTTCGTTTATAATAATAATAATAATAATAATAATAATAATAATAATAATAATAATAATAATAAATGGAACAATATCTACCGATTAGGATGAAACCAACAGCGATTACAAATGTGAGGATGTAACCACGAATTGGTTCTTTATCTTTTTCACCGCTGAACCACGCGATTCCAGGATACAGTTTATCTAGGCAGAGTGCCTGAAACACTTTGGGCGCCGAAACCAGCGATGCTAAAGCGCTCGATAAGGTAGCCGCAAAACATCCTGCATAAATAAATGGTCCAAACGCAGAAACCAGTTCAATCACCTGCAAAGATTCCCATGAAATGATCAACCTTGAATTTAAATGATTTTTGGAATTTTTCGTTTGTTTAAAAACTATTACAAAGAGGAATACCTGAAAGCTGTTGTGGCTTCCGTAGGGACAGTGTCCTGTGCAATTAAATTTCGTGCCATATGCAGTCCACGCTATTTGACTGGAATTTACAGTGGCGCTCGTCTGGTTAGTCGCGGTCAAGTTCGATAAGGCAGTGTATGAATTATTGAAAATGTTCCACAAATCGTTAATGTCGCCAGATGCGTCTCGTATCACCGTGCCTCCCACCATAAGCGCCATAATGAGGTAAGATATAGTCGTTAAAAGAATGGCCAGCAGTGTTCCCTTTGGAATAGCCGTTTGCGGATCCTATCAAGAGCACGAATTTTATTTATATTTTATATCTTCAAATTAATTTAAATTGTTGCAACTTGAAAAAAATATAGTTTTTTTTTTTTTAAGTAAAAATTGCATGCAACGTCGATACATGATAATTTGAATTTTGAAAATTTGATATGATATGATAGACGCCAAATGTTAACAAGTATATATAGTTACAAATATTAGGAAATATTCCAGTTGAGGAAACGACCAAATTACCTTCAAATCACCGGATATATTCGCACCTGCCAGGATACCTGTGGCCGCTGGGAAAAATATAGCCAGAACTGAAAAGAAATTATGTTGCACCCCCTCGCTGTATCTGTAGTCCGAATGAATGTTCTCTTTGAACAGATCAACTGTGAACACATAAAGCGTATAAAATATGAGTTTCAAGATTATCTTTCAATGTGCATACAGTTGGACTCTTCCCTCATCCACCACTGGCTGTAGTTTAAGGAATTAGCTAACATTCAGCTATAGCAGTTCAAATTTATATGTATTGGCGTTAAAATACCGCTGTATATCTATGTATATAAAATATATAAATTTCATTTTATCATATAAACTTTATCATAAAATAACAATTATTATACACACTGCTTTTAGTGATTTATTATACTACAAGTACTTTGGAACCAACTGTATACTTATTAGTTGTTACCATGGATCATTACCATTATATCCTATAAATCCTTTAGCCCTTTCTTGGTCGTCTTTAGGGCCGATAAAAGTGCCGATCACGAAATCAGCGATGGCCAAGAGTAAGATAATCAGTAGACCGATCTGAGCCTTTGCTTCCCACTCTAAACCGATCATGACTATCAGTAGCAACAGGATTATCGTGATACAGCCTGCGCGAAAGAAGAAAATCCATAAATGATGCTGTGCTAAAAAATTCGTAGACGCATACACTTTCAACGTTTCGTATACCGACCTATGATCCTGATATCCATGATGTCGCAATCGACGATACAAACCCCGTTCGATTTTAAACAATCGACCATACTTTCGCAGAATCCAACAACGTACATCGAACAGGCGACTGCGTTCGCCAGAGAAAATATAAGCCCTATGGATCCTCCGAATTCTGGTCCCAACGATCTGGATATCATGTAATACGTGCCACCTGCGGAAAGCATTTAATTAGGATAAAACCAGCGACTTCGATCGACACAAAATGGGAGAAAAATTTCTGCGCGAAAAGATTAAGATTTAAAAATATTTTTCAACATCTATCATGAAATAAATGTTTAAATACTATTACGACTTAAATGGAAAAGTCTACTCGATGGTATTCACCTCCTTTGATGAGCCCGTTCGTGCTGATCGCCGACATCGATAACGACGTGATCGTCGTCACGGCTGTGGTCGTTAGAACCAATAGAATAGCTTCTCCTGAAAGATAAATAAAAATATGATTTCCAGACTCGAAGACACGACTGTCGTGCCCAAAAAATAATTACCTGTGCCCGCCTGAGCTACGACCCAGGAGAGCCGTAGGAAGAGCATCACCCCCCAGATATTGAGAAGGCATCTCAGCAGAACTCCTTGGATCCATCCGAATTTTATACCTGAAGGCGGTGGCTTCACGTGTGCTATCGGCAGAGTGTTCGACCCTGAACCCTAGGACAATCAGACAAAATGCATGTCAGTGATTACGAATGTAATCCAAGTCAAAAGTTTAAAGAACCTTGTTTTATTAATAGATTAGAAACAACGAGAAGATAAATTTCTCAGAAAGAAGCTGTTATCTTCGAAGCACAATACGTTGATAGTCTGGGATGAATTACAATAGACTCCCAATTATCCGGTCTCCGCTTTGACTGGCTATGCTTTTGTTGATACGACAACAATTATCATCAGATAGGAAAATTATCGCCACGTTCCCTGATTTTATTTTCCATTCAACAATGGAATTTTTGCGTACCGAGTTCCGTGTGTCTTTTTCAGTAGGATGCACATCTATGTTACGAGAAAGATTATTGTAATATCTTCGGATTAACCGGCCAATTGTTTATTCGGTCACCAGTCCGGGATCCCGGTACAAGCACGAGAGTCCGCTGTATCTACTTCATTCAAGTTCAAGTTAAATCATTGTCCCACATACTGCTACTCGGTCATCGGCGGAGTTTCTACGTCTACGACGAGGCCGCGCCAGGTTCGTTCGAACAAACAAGCATCCATAGAATGAAATCGCAGAACTCGCCGCGAGAGATCCATAGGTCTCTGTCTACGTGAGCGTTACGCGTAAATTGAGATTTAGAGGTGGTTATCGGCATTGAAGGTGATTCGTCTAGAGGAAGGGTCGCCAGTCGACCAATGAAGACTAACGATTTACGTAACAATGCCTCACATGTCATACATTACGCGTCGCCCAATGTTGAGACGCTTCTTTTTAGAAATCCACCTCGGAGACCTCGCGGGGCCATCGTCGAGCGGATGTTGCGTGAAAACGCGAAAATACAGAATATCGAGGTGCACAGCGAAGCAAACACGAGCGTAGACAATGGAGAGGCGGACGTCGAGTGAAAATTTGCAGAGCAGAAACTTGGATCGACCGAGAACAGGAAAATCGGAAGGAGAGGATTTTGCGAATCGCAGTCGGTTTATTGATCCGATGTTTGCGAATTCAAACAGGCTGTAGGAAGAATCAAAGCAGGTTAAAAAAGCCAGCTTTGATCTTTGTAAATACACGCGTACCTGGCCAAACAAATGTTTGCGGAAGTCTTACAAAAGCCAGCAGAGTTGAACACTAACCGAATTACAGTTTCTCGGGTATCGCAATCCCGCGAAGGATTTTCGATAGGAAACGTAAATGTTTTCGATGGCATCGATTCCCCGACGTGTAATTTAATAATAACAATCTACGCGACGATTATCTGAACCGATTCGCTGTTATCGCCAACAATCCAAAAATTGATTTGGAGAACAGACGCACGAACATCCGCGGCGGCTCAAGGGTACCTTCTCGCGCGAGCCCGTTTAACTAGCTTATAACTCTTAGAGAGACGATTATTTCATCCCATTATTTCCCGTTATATCCTCGAATATCGTGACTCGGACTCCGGTATAATTGTAAAATTATTCTCGCGCATCTGCACGGAGCCGGTCTCGTTTCCAAGTCGATCTTGCGTTTCGTGAAAGACGCGCCGAAAATCTGGCTCGAACTTTTCGCGCAAATTAATCCGCGTTATTCCGGAAGCTCGCACGATACAACATTTTTGATTCCGATTTTCTTTTTTACTACCTTTCAACGTGTTTTATCGTATTCGTCCACGAAACATCGTCAGTCATCGAGAGAGACAAACAAACAGAGAGAGAGAGATCGCGCGTACGGTAACGACGTTTGCGTTTCGCGAAAAATAATTGTACTCTACCGTGTCACACACATTGTCTTCTAATTAACAACAGGAAGCCTCTCAACTGTCTTGCTTTCTTATTTCTCTCACAGTTATCGTGTATCATGAATTCGTGCCCCGTGAAACTCGAGTATCTCTCTCTCTATGCTCGCGTGCACAAGCGCGTTATGAAGATGTGCAACGGGAGAAAAAAAGAAAAGCTGTCCGTCCGAAGGAGCCCACCAACCACCTCCTTCCTTCGTTCATTGTTGAAGATCATGCACGTAAGTACCGGCGACGTGTACAAGTGAATTATGAGCGGCGTCGCATCGAACGAAAAGAACGACGAGGAAAGGAATAACGCTTCTCGCCCACCGGTACGTACTTACACTGTTTCGTTACGGACACGTCCGTGTGATACGTGGTGTAATAGTCAAATAATAACGAACGCTTATCTCTCGACTCGTAATGTATTCGGAGCACGCGTTTTACTGGTCCTATCGACGCGGGTCATTAAGTATCATGCGCGCCACGCACAATTCGGAATCGCGGTTGATATTTTAATTTTCTCCTACGTCTGTCCCTTTCTCTTCACCATTCTAATCCAGGTTGTTTGTGGTCGACTCGAGGGAATTGAATCGAGCTTCTCGATTCGTTACCGTCCTTTCACGAGCCGATCGACGCGTTGGGATTGTAAGAACGGGTACGCGCACTAATGGCTGCCCCGCGTAGCTTAACAGCTTGGCGGACCAAGAGAAAGCAAAGGGTGCCCGATTCAAGGTAAAAGGCTGACGGTGATAAAATAGCGAAGGAATTTCGTGGCTGTCTCCGGCTTGAAATTGCCTGGTACGCGCATAAAGTTATCGGGTTGTAACGCATGAAACGATCGTTCGTAATACCGTTGTACGCACTTAAAAGTTATTGTTAGAGCGTGGAACGTTTTTATGCGTTTGCGAGACAGTTAAATCTACGGAAAAGTAGATTACACGCAGAAATGTAGAAAACGTCCGAGGCAAAGTACACGTTATAATATTTGGGGAGTGAAAATGTGTTAATCTCTGTGTAAATACTGCTTTTTTGGTTTATGTTCGTCAAATTCTGAATTCGCATAAAAATTCGCGGTCTAATTATTATTAATTAGTAATAGAAATGTAGTTGTTACTTTACTTTCATACGTTACAAAGCTAACATTAATTTCCCCATCAAACGATCGAAATTGTCGCGTATGGCGCAGCATACGAAGCACCGTTTTACAGCGCTTATGATCACTTCAAGTGACGCTTTAATTGTTGAACCGAACGTGTGGGTCTCTATTTAAATCTTGATGCAAACCGTGAAGGTTGCCCTATCGCGTTCTCCGCGACTTCACGGAAGAAGCGGCGGATCAATCCTCGCGAGAGGCGCGTCGTTAATTAATTTCGTCGATCCGAGGACAACAATGCCGAAAATAAGACTCGGTCATGTGCACGTTTTCCGGGGGGAATCGCAGACGGAGGAAAAAAGTCGATTTTTATCTTTACAAGAGATACGTTGCTAATTGGTTCTGTTGATTCGAGAGATAACGAAATCAGAAATTCATCCGACCAAACCGCGGATCGATTCGCCTCTAAAAATAAATATTGCTCATGTACGATTCCCAATATTTGCCGGTCGTTCTTGATCCTTCAATTAAAAACGTCATAAAAGACGCATTGCTAATCAGTCCCGACATTTCGCGCACCCAGCACCGTGAATACCGATTTATTCCTTTGTTCGCCGATGAATTCATTTGGAATTTTAGAGATCCGCGTAAACTCGTCGCCTATGATAAATCTAAAGCACTGTCAGACGGTACAGGTAACTTAATAATCGAATAGGACAGGCAGAAGCATCGTCGAACCGAATTACCGGACAAAGTAAGAAGTGCAATTAATCAGAGGGTGATTCATACGTATGAATGCGTGAATAATGAATTATGTAGAGGCGTTTCACCTGTTCATTTTCCCTATTCATGACGTGGGATGGTCGAGAAATTATGAAAAGAAGAAAAGAAAAGTTAATTTCGAGATAGAGGAGATCAGAAACCTTTTCGACGATAACTTCACGATCAGGAAGCAAATATTTGTTCTCTTAAGTCTCTGTTTGAGATTGAAAAATTAACAAAATTACGATTTTTGGGAATGAACGAATAAAATTTGACTCATTCGAATATTGCCCAATGCTGATGTCTATCTTGCGCTTTCCTGAATTTTCTCAGCAACTCTATTCGAAAGTTTTCGTTCCGTCACGTTCGGTAAACGACGCTTCCTCTGCTCTGCTTTCTCCTTGGCCGCGAACCAACTTCGTGGAATCACCTTAACCCTTTGCCGGTGAACTTACTTTTTACTAACGCTTTTAATAATTCAGTAAATTTCGTAATTTCTTTCCTTAGATTAGAAGATTAGGAAGGAATAGCAATTCGTGGATTAATAGCGTGAGGTTAAGGGAAAGAGGAAAAGTATGGTATCAAACGAAAGTACTTTATTAGAAAAGAGAATAATAGGATAGTTACAATGATTACGTTAATCAGTTGTTAGTTGGGATAGAAAATTAACAAAAATCACCGGTTTCATGCGCAATTATTTTTGCCTTAACACTTTGCCTTAACACCTGGCAAGCATCATAAATATCCAAATATTTCTTACACCGTGCCTCGCCTCGTTCAACGGCCGCCATTTTCGTATAACCGGAAACGAGTGCGCCGGGACTCGTCGATACGCGAGCCGAAGAATACACCGAATCAGCAACTTGGCAATACAAGTTCAGTTGCACGTACAATATTAGCCTTTGATAAATCAGCGTCGCGGCATCGTCCAAGATAACCGTCGAGGTGAAGCGAACTCGCGCATATTTCAAGCCCGCGTTCCTCTCGCAATTAACATGCACTCTCCTCTCTGTTTCGTTTACCGGCGCGTTCGCCTTTGCTAGATCGCATCGACCTTCTATTCTTTTCTTTCTTTTTTTTTCCTCTACCGCGACGGGACAAACGATTTCGTTCAAACAGAAACGGCTTAAGCCCGGATGCAACCGAGCGACTCTTTGCTGCACGGATCGCATGCCTTTTCTTCCTTTTGCAACACGAAAGAACAAAAACAGATATAGAATCGTGCGTTTTTCCTTATCTTTCCAATTGGTACAATTGTGCCGCAAAAACTCGTTCCTCTGCATCGAACTTTAATACTAGGTTTACGGGACCCGTCAATTCGACGGGTTTCGGACTTCACAAGTAAAATTTGCAAAAAAATTACTATCATTCTTAATGAATTTCGTTGACTTTTATTGGTGGACTGATACGAGTATACCTTAATCTATTTCCCTCTCAGCTTTGGAGCTTTAAATTCTGTATGATGTATACCTACTTCTTAAGAAGCGCAAGGAATGTCCGTAAATCTAGCGTTAAGGTACATTTGTACCACCGATGAGCGATGCACAAGTGCACTGTAAACACGATTACACTGTCCAAACAAGTACTTACTAATAATGTTTTGACATTATTTCCTAGCGTGGACAATATTTTCTCGGCTCGTTAATAGCATAAAGTCCATTTATACACGACGGGTCGAGAATGGGCAGAGTTCGCGAGTCACGATGGCGCTTATTTCGATACATTTCTTTCTCTTTCATTGTAATTACTAATTGTTCGTTAAACGTCGATTACACTGTCCAAACAAAATACTTACTAATAATGTTTTGACATTATTTCCTAGCGTGGACAATATTTTCTCGGCTCGTTAATAGCATAAAGTCCATTTATACACGACGGGTCGAGAATGAGCAGAGTTCGCGAGTCACAATGGCGCATCGTCGTTATTTCGATACATTTCTTTCTCTTTCATTGTAATTACTAATTGCTCGTTGAACGCCGACGTCATCTCGCGAACGGCAGTCGAGCAAGCCTCGTTTGTCACTCGCGAAGGAAGCAGACGCGAGAGTACCCTTCCCAGGAAGAGCGCGCGAATCTGTGTGCCATCATACGCGCTTGGCCGCGTGCACGTCCGCGTTTACTACGCTCGTTTAATTTTAGAACCGAGTAGCTGACGAGAGAGGGTCGTAGATAAGGGACTGGAACCGAGGCTAAGAAATGGGTGAATGTCAATGTACACGGAGCATCGTGTCGGTGGTCGTCGGTTATTGGTTGTCGACATCGCTGCTTTTAACCCGTTAACGCTTTCAGTGTGTCAACTATGTGTACATCAATCTTTGCGGAGTACCGAAGTTAATTTTTGATTCATTTCTTCTCAAGATATACCGGATGATGTGCAAAAATTCTATTGCTTTCGTTTAAGATACATGTAAACGGTTAATTAAGTTATTCTCACTTTACTAAGTAAAATTGCCGGTCAGATAATATAATAAAAGCAAAAATAAGCGACGTGGCACTTAAATCTATTTTTTTGATAAACTTCTTTATTAGTTTCCAATTCTGCGTGTGAAGTAGATGCTGACTAAGAAATTACTTAAGGAATTATTTCAAACTTCTCCCAATAGACATCGATTCAGTTTTCACGCTTAAACGACAAAGTACTTTTGAATGCCCATATTATTTTTTCATGGGGTGACGTCCGATTAATTATACCATTCTTCTACTTTGTCCGTAGCCAAAGAGGTTATACAAATTCCAGAAAGTGCGGAAGCGCCGAGTCACCGGTACGATTACGGCTTAATTTATCATTCATCGGAAATCGTGGTTTCGTAATAAACGTGTATAGCGTTAATGTAAACGAGTGTTATGTAAAGTGACATCAGTTGCACCAAGCATGTGTACACACTACCTAGCACATCGACCGGAGTCGAATTAATCTCACCCTAACAGCCAAAACTTAATTGCACGAGTCTTCTGTAAATAAATCCTCCTTATATCTAGCAGCAGACATTACGAAAAAAAGGATAATGACCGTACTCCAAAATAAACTTCCTTCTTTATCAGAATTACTTCGAAGTTCAAAAAATAAATAAATAAATATCTCAGCCTGTACAAATAACGTTAGAAACACATCGACAGGCTCGTGCAGAGCTGGAGACCGACGGAGACGAGAATGCCAAGCGCATAGCATCGCACACGATAGCCGTTGGCCAATAATGAACGCGCAACCACCGACGCATTGTAAAACAAAAGAAACAGCGGTCCTATTAATGGTCAAGTATCATCATCCTTACCTTGTTAAGCAGAGTGGGATTGTGGAGCTCGTCCAGAGACGGTCTATGAGCAGCCTGAATGCTCATGATGTTCCTGTAATTGTCTAGCCTAGGCAGCGCCTCCCTGGTCATGTGCCTGAGGGACTTCTTCGTTTCCTGTTCGCCCAGCAGGCTGGCACGACCCTCCAGGCTGTCCACTCGGTTTACGTGAAACCTGGTCCTCCTCAGGGGATTCAGTTCCACCGTCTCGGAATCGGTATCCCCGTTCACGCCGTTCTCGTGAGCCATTTTTTAATACTGCTAGTCCCCTGGCGCTAGGTCTGGTATTCCCAAATTTTCAATTCGTCCCTTGGCACTCGGTTTAATATTTCCAAATTCTCAATTTGTCCTTTGGTACTCAGTGTAATACTCCCAAATTTTCAATTCGTCTCTTGGCACTAGGTTCAGTATTTCCAAATTCTCAGTTTGTCCTTTGGTACTCAGTGTAATACTCCCAAATTTTCAATCAGTCCCTTGGCACTCGGTGCAGTATTCTCAGATTTTTAACTCGTTCCTTGGTGTTCGGTTTGATACTCCCGAATCCCTAACTTGTTTCTTAGTATTCGGTCTGATACTCTCGAACTTTCAACTTGTCGCTGGTTACACCGCTGGTGATACAACCGGCAGCGATCAGGCTCGACAACGATCTGCAAGCTGGTGCGCGGCGTTTGTTTGTAGACCGTTCAGGCTGGACCGTGGACGATCAGAAAAAACAATCCGCTAATTCCTGCCGTTCCGCCGTGAATCCGTCAATTTATTGAATCACCTTCAGATCGGAACTATCTGCTAACAATCATTTTACGATTGAAAGTGTTAAATTAGTTGGTTATAGCTGATATAATATTTGTGGCGGCTTCCGGAGGTAAATCGTACTTCGTAAAAGGATGCGTGTAGAACAAGAAACGCAGACTCTATTTCTATATTTCGGAAAAATGAGGATCGGTCGTTAGTTTGATGTGTGGTATTTTTATGGTTCGCCCTCTAAACTGAGAAATTTTTAACCCTTTGCACTCGAAGGGCGGCTCTCTGTCTTCAAAATTTTCCAAATCATCGAAATTGTACCCGTAGCAGGTAGCAAAGAATTTGCTTGCACTAAAATTGATTGAATTGAGATAAACAATGCTGAAATTAATAACTATGACTATTTAACCCTTTGCATTTGGAATTTTGTGAAACTGGTATCATTTATCAAATCGAAAATCGTCTTTTGAGTGCAAAGGATTAACAATATTTAATTTTCATATTTAATTATTACTGTTTAACAGTTTTAACTATTATTTAGAGACATGTGTGAACGATCGATCATCAAACTACCGAAAGAAAATTTCACATACAAAAACGTAATGTACATCCGGAAGCTGTGGACGATACGAACAGTTTGAGAAGTCTCGAATTGAAAATAATAAAGATCTCTCTCTGTTCAGATCAGTGATCGAGAAGATCCCCCGTAAACGTTAACAGAGATTTACGTTCTCGTGGACGTTCGATTCGATACAATAGCGAAAGAAATGTCCACGTTCGGAGCATCCCCTAGAATTCGGTGCATCTTAAAGACGTTCGGCACCCGATGCCCTTGGTTCTAGAGTTACAATTAGTTAACAACTGCCGCGTGGGCTTGTCAATTATGAAATTACTCTTGTTTACAACACTCCACACATAATTACTTTGTTCTCGTCGGGTTAACGCAGAGATGATCTAGTTATCAAATTAACTGTTCCTTATAACGCCGTAAAAAAGTGGTTTCTTGGTTGCTGCAGAAACTTCGTTTCCTTCGAAACCCGTGTATGAATTAACCCTTTGCATTCGAATTTAATATGACCACGAATTACCGCCAACTCGAAATTTACTTTTTTATTCAATCAAAACAAAACTTTTCCAATACGTTATTAGCATAGTTAGCTGTAACATTTCATGAGTATAATTAAAAAACAATGCAAATTCCACGGTAAAACTTTTGTGATGTCGCTATACGCTGAGACATACGAGTGCAAAGGGTTAAACAGATAATTTTTCTTCAATATCATTAAAATACGATTTAGTAAAAAAAAAAGATTCAAAAATGTATACTCGATTCAATTTATTTGCAAATTTCTTAAAATTGACTTCATATGGGATTTAAAAAGAAGGATTCGTTAACGGTACCTGCTTAACGATTAATATATACGATGTGCCTGCTTCAAACAAGCAATAAATTACTTTTTACGAGGAAGTTTCGCAAGAAACTTGTATAATGCATAATTATCGTAATCGTTTGATATGCAGCTTCTTTATTATCTTTACAAGGATAAACATTTAATTACCTGGGTAAAAGATTACAGGTATTATTCAATGATTGCTTAGAGTTACTCAATTTTTTCATTCATTACAAATAATTCATGTTCTCCATGTACAGATGAAACGAGAAATTACCTCTGATCGTTCGAAATGAACTTTTTGTTCACCACAATTTAACTAGACTCGAGATTAATTGAAAATTGAATATAGAATGGATAGTCTTTACTGTAATCACGATAACAACATTTCAGAGTAGTTCAAAGCAAATTGAGCGAACTAATTACCGCAAGAGTTGATCTTAATTAACGTCTAAGTAAATTATATTAACTCGTACAAGCTTAAAATTGATACTTACACTTATAACAGCGATTATTCATTGAATTATTCTGAAATAACTCCAATTGAAAATTATCACAAATTACGTAAACCTAAAGCCGTAAAATGATTGTGTATCGTTGGTTTTATTTCTGAAACATTGTCAAATGAATGATTTTATGTTAATTCCTCCTTTATAAAAGCTAATACAAATTTCAAATTATATTCCATCGTAAAGCTATATATTATTTTTGTTTTAAATCAAAGAGACTTGTAATAATTTGATGGGTATTTCAGTGAAAATACTGAATTAGTTTTGAAATAATTGTATAAAAAAAATTAGTTTTTCGATATGTTTCTGATATTATCGATTAATTTTTCAACTTGTATACCCTGTTGATTCGAGGTTTTAACAATACAATTAATTTCGATTTGATTGCTTATCGAAAAAAGTGACCCAAAGTTCACAGGAGCCACCGGAAGTCCCGCATCGTTGATTCACGTGTGTCCACGAAAAAACTCGTTTAAGCGCCAGAGCATAGCATCACCGTCCGTTTCCCAATTTCTATTTCAAAAACTACTTCGCAGTCCACAGCTCTGTATCGAAAAATAATCATGGAAAGCTTATTGTGCATTGCAAGCTTTTCTTTCCTTTCGCTATTACACTGTCCATTATAGATTACTAATCCGCGTTAACGACGTTTAAACGAGTTACAAGGGTGAATAGAAATAAATGACAAGACCGAAATGTTCGAATTCATTTGTGTACATTTAGAGGGGTAATAATATGAAGAGTGAAAAGGTTGCGGTACGAATTCGGATTATTCCAAACCTTTTATAGCAGAGCCGGCTCACCCTAGACACCGGCTTTTCACTACGAATACAATCTCACGTTTTATTGCACCCGGCACAGGTAAGGGGAAAATTCGAAACGGACGAGTGTTCTTCACTTCAAAAGAAATCGGTTACGAGCAGTTAAATTAGAAACAAGAATTTGGTACTTTACCTTCTTTTTCAATCACGTAAAGAGATACTTCTCGAACGAAACAGAGTGTCTGTCAAGTATCCAATCCCCCCATAACCTCACGCCATGAATATTCACGCCTTCAAGCTTTCCCGTCCTCACATCTGCTCGTTGAGATATAGAACGATTCTAGCATTCGATATCTTTTGAGAATGCACCTGAACGCATTTCGAGCAACACGGAACAAAATCAGCCACTTCTAGACCGTATTCACGATTACACACGATACAACTGTCTTCTCTTTCATTGAAATTACACACTGCACGAGAACTGGCTCTGTACCGGGGGATGCAGCTCTTTACGTACACGCGCAAGCACGTGCTGCTCCTGTCATAGGTGCTCGTGCGATTTCTCAGACTCGCTACTACTCGACGCGTCCACCCGTCACAAAATCCCGATTCCTACTAACGGAACATCGTACAATTCCCCTTTGCTCTAGCTCAATCGCGCGCTCTCACGTGAGCAAGCTCGCACACAATCATGCACTTACCAACACATATAAACACCCGTGCACCCTTGCACACATACATCCGAAGTGTATGAAATACGCACTTTCTTGCAGTGTCGTCTGAAACGCTGTTAAGACCCGGAGTACATTCTCTGGACACTTTACTCTTTTTTTTATTTCCTTTAATCTGCCAGTAATGATAATGGAATTTAAATTTGAAGCTTCTGAAATTTACTTTGAATTGAAATTTTTATTAGTTTAAAATATATATTAAAATGAAATATGTGGGGTATTTTTAGAATTCATTCGTATTACTAAACAATAATAAAGAGAAACGATTAACAGATAACATTTGAATGCATTGAGAACATAATTTCTATTTTAATAATGTGCGAAAAAGTACTACACTACTGGTAGAAAAATATGACGCATAGACTGAGTATCGAAACGCAAACACATTATCATTAAATAATAAAAAGTGTATCTAAATGATATACGTATATATAAAATATCTGAAATTAGCATAAAAAAGTATACATCCTTTTAGTGATCTCTAAAAAATGCACGAAGACAAACGTTATTTTATGATGTAGCAAAATACCTAAGATATATTATTCATTTAAAAATACTTGCATATGCTGATACTGCATTTAATTTGTATACATAAATTAAGGATAATGAAGGATATCACAACAAACAAGTGTGTGTAAATTATTAAATATTTAATTTTTATTACTTCCTTATATTTATTAACTTTATGTACATTAACAAAATTGTATAAAATAGAATAGTTAATATTATCAAAAGTATATAAAAAATCTATAATGCTTTTTCTCTACTTTAACAAAATTTTTATCATTTATTTTTATTTTAGAGTTTATTAACTACATATTTTAAAAAATTGTTTTTAAAATTAAAAAGAAAAACCATAATTAACCTCTTTTTAGATAGTAAAAAAATTTGCCCTTTTAAATTTTCCTTCTTTTATAATTTAATTCATAAAAATAAGACATGTACAATTATACGTTTGTATATAACATTTAAATAAGTGCACTGTAGATTGTAATTTAATAAACTTAATTATTGCTAAAACCGCTGAACACAAGTTCAATTGCCGCTTGGACGTCGCAGTTTGTGAGATATAATGCTCGAAGATTTAATGTATCATTTTGCAGTCCTAGTTCATGCATTTGCGCTAACATTCGTCGCAAATCTGAAGATCGCGGTAGAACTGATGGTGAATGAACTTGCTGCATGGCTTGTGTAAGCATTTCTGTAGTTATTATTCCCGGATTTGTGCTACCAGTTGAAGTAGAGGAAGGAGAATTAGAAAGTGGAAAACTTCTAGCTCTTGCTCTAGAAATTGATGCTTCAAGTTGTGCAGCAGTAATTACAGAATTTGGTGTATTAGAAGATAAATTTGGTGGTTGTGTAGAATCTGAAGACTGAGAAGAATCCCCTGCCATTTCTTCATCATCGCTCAAATTATCTAAATTATAAGTATAAGCAGCAGGTTGTGAATTGGACAGTGAAGGATTGGAGCCAGTAGTAGTTGCATTTTTATGTGCTTCAGCATGAACAGCTGCAGCTATATTTTGGGCAGCTTCTACCAAGACTGGATGAGCCTCTGCAAATCTACTCATACAATTACTTCATGTAATAATTTTAAGCAATTATAGTATTAGAAACTATAAATTATAGTTTACCTTCGAACAGTATCTACATCTGTAAAATATGCCATTAATTCAGGGTCTTGCAAAATAGCGATCGCTACAGTATCTTCATGTAATCCAGGAGAAGATGAAATAATGTTATCCATAACTTCCGACTTTTTACCTAAGACCTAAAAATTAACAAATAGCTTTTGCATACATTTTGTATGTTATAAGTTATATTAATGTAAATGTATTAACCAACATACATTTAAAGCACTTCGAAGCTCAGGATTTTCTTTGAATGATTTAAATGCAGATGCAAGCTGCAAAATACTATCCTCTGATATATATTTAGGAAATGATGGCAATTCTGGTACTCTTTTTTTCAAAACATATACCATTGAACCACTTTTTAAACCATAAGATTCCAAAGTCATATCATCCTCCAAAATACACCCACAATAAATTAATTCTAAATGCAAGTAAAATAAAATATATGTGAAAATATTTGGGTTAAATATGTTTGTAGATATAATTTAGGGATTGCTTATACAAAAGAAGTTTATACATGTTATAGTATTATACGCTATTTCCATATTTAAAGGAATTAAAAAATTGTTTTATAAATTTGAAACAAAATTCGAAGGTTAAATATCTTACCAAATAATTCTTTTGATAGGTTAACTCTTCCAGCTGTTTCATATTTCAATTCCTTGACCTTCGTCTTAAAATTAACATTGTTCAATTTAATTGTAGTTAATGTTTGAGGATCTAAACGTACACTTAAAATTAATTCTGAACTCATTATTGTTAATAGAAATAATACTCGAAAACACAACACTGTACACTTTTAAATCGATATACTCTTCGATTTTACAAAATCATCATGACACTTGATATGTTTATCTTTTCCCTTATATTTCTTTTTCGCATACGTTTTCATATTATTTTTTATTCATACTACAAGAAATTTTTAACTGATTAAGATGAAAGCTACTTTCATTATGTTGTTTCTAATATTTTATTATTATGAATCAGCTTTTAGAAAGAATAAAATAGCGATGAATACATGAACATTTATCCAATGTAAATTGCCATGAATTTAGTAAAAGTACTATTAATTATAAGATAATTAATTTATTATATTCAGATATGTAATTGCTTTTTCTTTTAAATTCTAATTGTTAAAATATATATCGCAAAAATAATGTTTTTAATATAGCATATCGATGAAAGGTATCGATAATTCGATGTTTATAACTTTCGGCGTATCGATATTTTTGCGATATATGCACAACCTACCGCTGCACTAGCATTATGATAAGAGAGTTTAGTGAAATGTTTGCTTTAACTTTACTTAGCTGACATTTCGATAATTTGGTTATAATGTTGTACAATATACAACTTTAATATAACATAAGAACAAGCAGAAATGCAAGACATTTGCGAAAATATTCGTACAGCTATTGAACATGGACGTACTGATATAATTAGGTCTATTTTAGATGCATGTACGTGTCACAAATGTATTATATTAAAATTTTATATTATTTTCACATAATACTATGCTAAAAATACATTTATTGAAAACAGAATTAAAAAATGAATACAAATGTATTATATAAAACACAGTATATTTCGTGTATTAAAACATTTAAAGTATAATTATTCAGAACTTTATATTATTTTTGTAATAGGTGAAAATGGTAATACAGCTGAAGGTATAACAAAAGAAAAGATTCTAAATCAACCACTCTTAGAAGAAGGTACTTTTCTTTCATATGCTTCAAAGGTAATTATGCATGTACATCTATATATTATAAATAATAAATAACTTGTGTAAGTTTATAAAGAGTGAGAGCTATTTTTAATTTATTTACATTAAAATGTAGGCAAATCAACCAGATATAGTACGAACATTATTAAGTTGTGGTGCTAATCCAGCTGTTCAAAACAGTAGTGGGCATAATGCAGTAGATGTAGCATCAAGTGATATAATACGTCGTACTTACATTGAAGAGTTATTAAGAGCAACTGCTGCATCTGAGTATGTGATATAATAACATTTATTATGTCCATAAATAATATATTAATAAAAAATATATCGATATATTTTATAACAATGTACAATTATTTAAAGCATAGACAGGGTAGTGCAGTTATTAGATGCTGGATTAAATGTCAATTCATGGGATTCCCATGGTAGTAAAAACACACCTTTGCATTGGGCAGCTTGTTATGGAAACAAAGACATTGTTACGTATCTAATTGGTAATATTTAAAGTACATTTATTTTATGAAGTATATTTATTATATGATTTAATTAATATATTTTTCTGTAGACAGAGGTGCAGATGTAAATGCTGTAAATGGTTGTGGAGCTACACCACTACATGATGCAGTAAATCGTGGTGATGTTGCTATTTGTCAAGAGTTACTACAAGCAGGTGCAAATCCTCTTATTCGAGCAACTAAAGGGTATAAACATTACATAATGTTTTGAAATCAATACATATCTGAATATATTCTAAGTAGCTCTGTTATAGAACTTTTTCAGGAAAAGCTCCATATGATCTTTCTAGAGGAAAACAATCTTTGCATTGTTTTCTTCAAAGATTTTTATCAAACTTTGTATCGAATGAGAGTGAAACAATGCATAGTCCAACTGCAACATTTGCAGATGGAAATTTCTGTCAAAAAAGTATTTCAAGTAACATGAGTCAACTTTCTATTGAATCTAGTAAATCATTAGACCCAATGTATGATATACCATTACGTGAATCAGGCAAAGAAAGTCCAGCTAAAAGTGCAGAAAAAGATGGACTTTATTGTTTACTTTGGCCACAACCAAAAACTGTTGTTGAATTGAAAAATTTTTCTGCACCATTTATTGCTGGAAAAGAACTTTTTATATCTATAATACAGGTATACTTTTTATACATAATTATAACATGCATAATCATTTGATTCAATTTTTCATATAATAAATTATTATATAGGGTAGTGAATCTATACATAAAATATTAGATGTTTGGGAAATTAGCAGAACTCATTTACTAGAATTAGGCTATGATGTAAAAATTGGTGAAGTGCATCCTAGTTCTGGTAAATTACTTAATGATAATCGAATTGAATGTATAGTAAATAAAAAATTATTTAATACATCTGAGGGATATCAATTACATATTTCACAAAATACTATCAAAGTTGGTGCTGGAAGTTTAACTGGATTACATTATGCAGTTTGTACTTTCGTACAAATTTTGCGATTAAGCAAAAATCATAGTAGATCAGAAGCATGTGAAATTGAACCTGTCTTTATAAAAGATGAACCAAGGTTTACGCATCGTGGTATACTGTTAGATATCTCACCGAGAGGTCGTATACCTACGTTAGAATATTTGTTGCATATGATTGATTTATGGTCATCTTTCAAAATATCTTACTTGCATTTGTATTCAAGACTTACTCCAAATTGTGATTGGCAGTTATGCTATTCTAAATCAGAAATGGTTACTCTTGATCGTTACTGCAGGTTCGTTTATGAATTTAAATATAAATTTGTATATTTATATGTTTAATCAAAAATATTATTTCAGAGATCGACATTTGGATCTAGTTCCAACATTGGATGTTGATTCCAATGTAGGTCAGCATCACTTGCAACATATGTGGCCTATATTCCAAGAATTGTTAGCAGTATTTCCAAGTTTAAGTTATGTTCATGTTGGACCTAGATTGGCTAATTTACTTATTCAAGCCGATAACTTTGATTTGAATGTGTCAGTTAATGATACTATAGAAACAGATATGTCAGAAGTATTTAAATCATATTCTTGTCTTCAGGAACTTTGGCATATTTTAAATTTAAGTTCAAGTACAACTTTAATGCTTTGTTCAAATGGGTTACATTCTAAAGCAGAATTTCATAATATACCTAGCAACATTATTCTTGTTGAATATGGATTTCAGGTAAATAAAATTATATATTGCTAATAATTTATAAAACATAGTAAAGTGAAATACATTATTATGATTTATGATTTACCTCTATCTTTATCTCATGTTGTAGGCAGATTATGATTTTTCTGAATGGACAGAAGCATTTCGAATAGCAAGTGGTAATGTTTTACCTAGTTCTGGAACAGCAAGTTATAATAGTTTAGCAGGATGTCCAGCATCAACTTATGCAAATACAAAAAATGCAATAAAAACTTCTCTTGAACAAGATTCAGTAGGTATAATTATAGCTCATTGGTCAGGGAGTCACCACCTTACTCCTCATCCTTTTGCATGGATTGGATATATAATAGCAGCAGGATTAGCATGGAATCCAGCTAGTGAAGTAGATATGGGTACAGATGATAACTATGATGGATCTGAAATACTTGGTGGATCAAGGTAATAAGTATATTAAATAATAAAAATAATTTATCATTATTTCAGCTTTATATAAATATATAACAAAAATGCTTATAAATATATGATTTTATAGACAAAAATGTATTACAAAATTATTGGATATTCATATTTTCCAAGATTCAGAGTATAAGATCGGTAATGCTATATTAGAATTAGGACGTTTAGATACTTTAGTCCTTACCTTAAGCAAGAATCAAGGAATAAAGGATTTACAACAGATTCCGGATAACCGAGGTTCAACGTTGTATAGATTATTAACAGATCCAGATAATGTAAATCTAGAATGCCTTTCAGCTGATTTATTTGCGGTATGTGTAATAGAATTTAAATAAGATATGCGTTATGTTAAAGATAAATAAATAATATATTTATTTTATTTAACAGAAGGTAACAAAACAAGTTAAACGTATTTCGCATTCATTGTACGAGTGCAATTTATCGTCAAAATTTGCATCAATGGAAATACAAGAACTTCAACTGACTGCTGATTTAATGTTGACAGCATGCAAAATTGGCAGAACATTGATTGGCGTTGGTGTTAATCCTAACAGTAATATGGGTCTTGCAGTGATTAATTTAGGAATATGTAATCTGCCACCTACATTTAGAACTGATGTTGCAAATAAAATGTTAGCTCATATAGAGCAATATAAAGGTTCATGGTTACAAAGGCATTTACCTCAGGGCCTTCAAAGCTCTTTACTAGTCTTGACTAGTGCTTTACATAGGTTTGTTCCAGAAACATAATTTTTTGAGCTTTGAAAATATAAAAGACTACTACTACATGAATGTACAAGTTCCTGCAATACAAGACTGCAGGTACATGCTGTGTGAAAACAATTACATAAAGAGCTTATGAATGTTCCTTTATAGGAACACTTATGTGTATAGAATAGTGTAATACATCATTCCTCTTATTTTAATCAAATACATGCAAAATAAATACCAAAATATACACTAAAATATCTAACTGAACAATTCGTATTACAGTGATTTGTAATATACATGTTGAAATTAGTACATGAGGGAACATTCTCAAGGTCTAATATGTTTATTATATAAAGTATCGTTCATACCAATTTATAGGGCAGAAATCTACAGTTATAGAATTACATAGTTTTGTGAAATATGATTATATTTAGTAGTTGTGTATATATTTTTAAATTATCACGAGATATTAATTACACAAGATTTTTGTAATAAAGATGCTATTACAAATTTATGTATAAAAGTATTTTAATATTAAATGTTTCTAAAAGATGGTAATTTTTGTACACTGAATACTTTATATTCATACATAACAATTTACAGTAGCATTTCTACTGTATTAAATATTTTAATTGGTATAGTATTTCAAACAAGATCTAAATATTTACAGTATCCAATATTATTAAGTTCTCTATACCATAATACTTTCATATTTATATGTTTGTAATAACTTGTGTTGATCAAGTACATTTTGATATTTTAAAACTTTTTTATATCATTAAATATATATAAAAGAAAATAATATAGTTACAGTATCTTAGAAAGTGATACTTTATGTATAACGTTTATAAATAAATAAATATAATTTTTAAAACATTTGATATTAAAAATTTTATCATCTTATAATACTTGCAATATTATATTACTAATATACAATACAATTTACTAATATAAAATTAATAATTTAATGAATAAATTTACTGTGCATTGTTTACTAAATTATTTTTGTTATGTTCATTCCACCCACCCATTTCTAAATCTTGTTTCTGAGTTATATCATTTTCAAGAGCCTGGAGTCTATAGAATTCATTAATTTCAAACTGATACTTAGGTGCTGTTATACCAAAAAAGCTAGCTAACCATTCACCTACATAATCACATCCATCCAATACTCGGCTACCAATGCAAGTAGTTTGATACCAAGCCCAAGGTAACCAATTCAAAGTTTTCTGGAAATTTCATATTTTTGCTTCCATATGAAATACATAAAAATTATTTAATTTAAAACATTAAAAAACAAAGCTTAACTGGGTCTATTTGATTCACCACTTCCTTTGAGTCTGGGGTATCCCTTTCATCTTCCGAATATTCTTCCATATCACCGTCCGAAAAGTGCAATACACGCTTCGGTCGTTTTAGTGACTTGTGATCCTAAAATTATTTACTTAGTAAAAATAAAATTTTGATATATTTTTGTACGTTTTTGATATTACATACTTGTATATCGCTATCAACATTTTCATTTAAGATAATTTCAGATAAGTCACAAGATTCATTTCTCTCTGAGCCCATAATTGATAATTTAACTTAAAATAATTGACTTATTATAATAATAACTGTATAAAGTTGCTTATAAGAGCTTTAACATCACATTCATAGTGTAAATAATACATAACGTGATTACTGATTTTACCTAACTAACACAAAAATGCGATTGTAATTTTATGTGAAATGGTCTTGTGCATCAAAATAACAATTTGTATAATACTTTAATACTGTGATGTCAGACTCAGGACGGGAGTTCTCGAGAACACCCCCTTCCACTACGCACACAAGAACGAGCCACGTGTAAGTCAATTCAGCGTTTCGGACGATTTCGGGAAATCAAGAGAAAAACAAATGAATGTCTTTCTTTCTCGCTCTTGAAACGCTGAAATCCAACCAATGTGGAAAGCAAGCTTACGACACGGACCGCCTGAGATCTTGACTCATTATTCTCATTTTTCGGCATACGAGAATGATTTTTATTGTACAAGGTTTATACCTAGTTTATGTTTAAAATGAAAGGCCCCACCATAATTGTATAAAATGTAATATTCCCCAAGATAATACCAATTCAGGACTAAAATGAAAATTCCTGCAAAAGAAATTAGTATCTACATAATTTTATAATTAAACTTCTTTATGCTGCATCATAAAATTTAATTTAATTTATTGTTGAAATTGAGAACTATTGTTGAAAGTAAGACTTTGGAGAAATAAAAATTAAGTAAGAAGATAAACGAAGAAAGTGATTTTAAATTTTCGCGCGTAAATTAAGCAAAATTAGTTTGTGGCTCTATCTATTGAAGAATGGTTGAAACTGTTAACGAAGTAGTTCGATTGTTTACCGTACAGGTGGAGCAGCAGTGTCGTTTTTTCTCTGTCTCTTTTTATTGTTGGTAAAAATGTGCGAGTTGTTTGCGGGTTTCATTGATAGATGGTAGGCCTCATCAAAGTCAGTTACCACTTTTACTTGTCGATAAATGTTTGTTACCAGTTTGGACACCTTTTGGAGAGATGGCAGCATTAACGTTTTTAAAATGGTTTAGATATGCGGGAAATTTAAAAATGATTTTATATATTGCAAAAAGATAAATTATATAATTAATATAATTATTGTATGCCACTATAAGTTGTTAATGCTTAACCGTATATGTATGTACGCATACATTTATCGAACTGCAACGTGTAACAAAAATAAAGCATCAATTAAAAAAAAAGGAATAAAATGGTACGATATAACATTCGTAAATTAATTTGAGAACTTTTATAGCAGTTATTTCTATAATTCGAAGTTATATTTACCGTCTGATTATTTAAAAAAATGCAAATAGAATTATACATATGCTATGTATGCCAAAAAATAAGAATAATTGGCAGTTAAGATTTCGCGCGGCTCGTGTCGCAGACTTGCTTTTCACATTGATTGGATTTCAGCGCTTCAAGAGCGAGAGAGAAAGACTTTCATTTGTTTTCTCTCTCTGGACAAAGACGATTTTTAATGTTGGAAGTTTATATAGAACCAAAATTGTTGATCACTTTGTGCGTAATTGTAAATTATAAAAAGGGTTTATAAAAATTGAGGCATTTTTCGTTTCGTTGATCAGAATCGAAACATAGCTTTAAAATACATATTAGGATTCCTTAATTTATCACAATTTATTATTCTAATATTAACTACTTCAGTAAAATTTTAATCATAATAGAAGCGAAGGAATACCACTTTATATTTATAAAGAAGTTGCAAAATATTTCTAATTCTTTGTAAAACTAAAGTGTAAGATAGTATCCTAATAATTAACTTCTGTCTCTACCCTTCTATATAGTAAAATATGTAGCTAACCGTCAAACCTAAACATAAAATCGCATTATATGAAATATATAGAACAAAATCGTTCTTAGTAATTATAATGATTTGAAAAACAATTTCTCCACTCGTAAAATAGAATTATGTATGCTCGAAATATATAAATATCATAATTCTTTAAATATTTATTGAGTTACAAACTATGCAAAGAGATTGACGTAAATAGCAGTAAATAAATACGACAGTTTAAAAACTGTCAAAACTTCAAGTAATTTAACTGTAATCTATTGAATACAAGGACATTTAGAAGTGCCTTCATGTAATGTTAAAAATCATTAATATTCGCAAAATTAAAAATAATTAAACAATACCGACCAATGGCTACTGCAATAAATTATTATGCAAACAATAAAAATTTAGTAAATTATTTATTTTTAAAGAACATCATTCGAAAAATTGGTTAATTATTAAGAAAACTCATTTTACGTAATATTAATCACATTAGTTATTAAAATTTTACTAAAATATTAAAGCGCCTACATAAGCCATCGCAAATATTGTCTAGATGTATAAAAATATAAAAAATTATACATAATTTAACTTAATCCATTAAACACCATGAAACCAAGAAGTAATTCTATATAACATCAAAAATTCACTATATTTATCAACTGAAATATAATTAAACATTGAGGACTAATAGAAAATGCAATAAATTATTGCATAAACAATTAAAGTTTACCAGATTATAATTAATAAAGAAAAATAATAGAATTTTACATTAAAAATAATATTTCAGTATAACAAAATAACGATATTCCAGTAGTAAACAAGACTTCATGCATCGGTGGTTTTTTAGCGATCTGCGCAACTCGGGAATAACCTCTGGAGCTCAGTTGTTGTCTAATTGTCATACCGTACACATATCCTGTCAATATGTTACCGAACATATTCTGACATATCGCGCGTATAGTACCGGGTTCGCGCGCGTACCCGCGGGTATCCGCGAGTGTTTTATCGTTTTTTAACGCGTGTGCTCGCGAGTGGTCACCAGCATTTCCACCTCTGTCTCCTGTGTCCAGGGATAGTCATCGAGGGACCCTAGTGCCGGTTAGTGAATATGTTCACGCATGGATTACTGCATGTTTTAAGAGTGTCTACTTATTAATTAGTGAATATTCCGCGAGTGCTTCTTAATTAATTATCGCGAGTGCTTCTTAATTAATTATCGCGAGCTTTCACGGATGTTTTTTTCGATTAATTCATGCTTACGCGAATCTTTTTCTTCGATTAATTTACGTTTTCGCGAGAGCTTCTTTGTTAATTATCGCGAGTTTTCACGAATGTTTTTTTCGATTAACTTACGTTTTCGCGAGTGCTTCCTAATTAATTATCGCGAGTTTTCACGAATGTTTTTTTCGATTAATGCATGCTTACGCGAATCTTTTTTTTCGATTAACTTACGTTTTCGCGAGTGCTTCCTAATTAATTATCGCGAGTTTTCACGAATGTTTTTTTCGATTAATGCATGCTTACGCGAATCTTTTTTTTCGATTAATTTACGTTTTCGCGAGTGCTTCCTAATTAATTATCGCGAGTTTTCTCGAATGTTTTTTTCGATTAATGCATGCTTACGCGAATCTTTTTTTTTCAATTAATTTACGTTATCGCGAGTGTTTCCTAATTATTTATCGCGAGTTTTCACGAATGTTTTTTTCGATTAATGCATGCTTACGCGAACCTTTTTCTTCGATTAACTTACGTTTTCGCGAGTGCTTCTTTATTAATTATCGCGAGTTTTCACGAATGTTTTTTTCGATTAATGCATGCTTACGCGAATCTTTTTTTTCGATTAATTTACGTTATTGCGAGTGCTTCCTAATTAATTATCGCGAGTTTTCACGAATGTTTTTTTCGATTAATGCATGCTTACGCGAATCTTTTTTTTCAATTAATTTACGTTTTCGCGCGTGCTTCATAATTAATTATCGCGAGTTTTCACGAATGTTTTTTTCGATTAATGCATGCTTACGCGAATCTTTTTTTTCGATTAATTTACGTTATCGCGAGTGTTTCCTAATTATTTATCGCGGGTTTTCACGAATGTTTTTTTCGATTAATGCATGTTTACGCGAATCTTTTTTTTCGATTAACTAACGTTTTCGCGAGTGTTTCCTAATTAATTATCGCGAGTTTTCATGAATGTTTTTTCGATTAATGCATGCTTACGCGAATCTTGTTTTTCGATTAACTTACATTTTCGCGAGTGCTTCTTAATTAATTATCGGGAGTTTTCATGCATGCTTACGCGAATCTTTTTTTCGATTAATTTACGTTATCGCGAGTGTTTCCTAATTAATTATCGCCTGTTTTCACGAATGTTTTTTTCGATTAATGCATGCTTACGCGAATCTTTTTTTTCAATTAATTTACGTTACCGCGAGTGTTTCCTAATTAATTATCGCGAGTTTTCACGAATGTTTTTTTCGATTAATGCATGCTTACGCGAATCTTTTTTTTCGATTAATTTACGTTATCGCGAGTGTTTCCTAATTATTTATCGCGAGTTTTCACGAATGTTTTTTTTCGATTAATGCATGCTTACGCGAATCTTTTTTTTCGGTTAACTTATGTTATCGCGAGTGTTTCCTAATTAATTATCGCGAGTTTTCACGAATGTTTTTTTCGATTAATGCATGCTTACGCGAATCTTTTTTTTCGATTAACTTACATTTTCGCGAGTGCTCCTTAATTAATTATCACGAGTTTTCTCGAATGTTTTTTTCGATTAATGCATGCTTACGCGAATCTTTTTTTTCGATTAACTTACATTTTCGCGAGTGCTCCTTAATTAATTATCGCGAGTTTTCACGAATGTTTTTTTCGATTAATGCATGCTTACGCGAATCTTTTTTTTTCGATTAATTTACGTTATCGCGAGTGTTTCCTAATTAATTATCGCGAGTTTTCACGAATTTTTTTTTCGATTAATGCATGCTTACGCGAATCTTTTTTTTCGATTAATTTACGTTATCGCGAGTGTTTCCTAATTAATTATCGCGAGTTTTCACGAATTTTTTTTTTCGATTAATGCTTGTTCTCGCAAATGCTTTAACGATTTAACTTTCGAATTTTTGCATGCTATATTGTATACGTGTTCGCGTGTATTTCTGTAATTACACACGTAATATTTTCTAAATTCTCGAGTACAATTGCATCTGTTTGTGTATGTTGTTTGCAAAATCTTCTATATCCTCTTTTAAAACGAATCCCACTAAAGCTTTTGATTAAATATTTACAGAACGCTATGCAAAGAAGGATGACGGCCCGGTGAATTTGAACGAGAAACTACATTTTGGTGCCAGAACTAGAGGAGGCCCGAGGATTGCTGCCGATTTCATGCTGCTTCGGGGTGCCATAACATGTTCTGCGATCGGTGAGTCGCATGCTTTACGATTCCTCCGGTCCCCAATCATGTCGTAGGATGAAAGGTCCGAAACGACACGGGGGCCGGTTGTATTTTATCACTTTTTAAGCGAGCATAGTGATCACGAATGTTATTGTACTTTAGTACAATAGCAATCGTAAATGTTACATTTTTATGGTACATTTCTTAGCTTAGAGTAGGGCTTTCTTGCACTTCACGCGTTAGAATTTTAATGTAACGTAAACAAAAGCTTAAAAAATTAAATGAGAAGCCAGGTTTTCGAAATTTTGCTTATTATCAACTTTCATTTGCTTTCCTTGACCATCCGTAAAAACTTAAAGAAGTGCAAGAACGTATTGAGCGACAAGTAGATTCGAAAATCAAAGTATTAAATTGAATGAAACGCTTTGATATTCTTCGAGAATTTACTTTGATCTTCGAATCTCTTGATATTTAAATAAAATATTGCTCCGCTTATCGAGTTGAATATTGAATTAGATTTTTCTTTCTTTTTTCATTTTAACTTCATTTCTAAATTTTTCATATTAAAACAAATTTATTCAATCGAGTCAATTGAAAGATAGGGTCAAGTTAGGATGTTAATTTCTGTTAATCACTTTTCTTTGCAAAATTTTCAGCAAGCGCGAAGAAAATAAGGTGGTATATAATAGTTGTTATACTATTTTATCACTATGCTCGCTAATTGTAATTGTCCATTGCATGCTTTGTGTTAAAATCGAAATATGTGAGTGGCATCTGCAAAATTATGCGCTAAATATTAAATAATATAAATAATTTTGAACAACTAATATCGATTTTAGAAATGATGGCACTCGCACATATCGATTTTTGCATGTTTTGCGTGTGTGCAACGTAATATATACAAACTGAACGCACAACGTTCGGGGATCTATCAGTATCCCTCAAACACATTTTTATGTTGCGATCGGGAATTAAAAATTTATTTCGCTTTGCAACAAAACTAAAAACTTGGAGTTGCGAAATATAAGTATATTAAATAAATTAATCGTAGTAACGAAAACCTCGATTTAACTCTACATCTTAACATCATCTGAAAAAGAAATCTGTATCCAGTACTTTAATAATTTCGAATCGACAAAAATCGAACAGCATACTCGATAAATGCTGTAATCGATATTCCATATATCGTTTTAATCAGACTATTTGACAAACTTAATGAATTTAGGCTGCAAACATATAAACTCTCATTGTTTAATTTTACTTTTCTGTATTCTATTGTATTTTATTCCAGTACATTCCAGCTACCTCATCTTATTCCATTCTGTAATATTCCATTATACCCTCTTTTGTATTATATTAAATTAACCTAATATATTTTACTTTGTTACGCTGCGAATCTAATAGCTTTCCATTCAATTATGAGCCACGAAGATTTCATCGAAATCTCTTTTTCGAAGTCTTCGATCAAGTTCTTTCATTCGTAATTCATTTGGTTTTATTTCGTACTCATTCAATTTATTTTGGGACCTCAACACTTACTTCACTCAGCCTTTTATAATCTTGCAAATTACATATTAAGTATTATAAAACATGCATATAAATTATTATTAAACAATCGAATGAATTTCAGACGAGTCTCGCTCGTTGCGTAGCCACCTCCCCTAGGTGAGACTCGGTAATTGACGTCGGTTTCCAAAGAATTCATGTTCTTTGGAAATCTACGTCAAGCTAAGAGCTACGCATGGTCCGCGATTCAATTTTTAGAGTTTTCATATTTTTGCTCCCGGTCTTAAACCGATTGGAGATTGATTGAAATATTAGAATCTTTCTAACTTTTGCACAATCACTAGCTTTTGTTCGTACTCCGTCCGTCGCGTGCAATGATACCGTCAAATAACTTATTCATACAAATTGGATTGATCCATTTGTATTAACAAGTTATCGCGTAATGTATAAACTTTTTTTACAGGTGTATACATTTGTTTTCCCATTTAAGATATTTAATTGCTCGATCTAATTTCATACCAAATTTAGCAAAATTTCATCTTCAACTTTCCCCCCCTCTTATGAATGCTATTGTATTTTGTCGTTCGTGGTACTGGTCGTGTACTGGGGCTCTTACATTACTCTCTCTCTCTCTCTCTCTCTCTCTCTGATTCCATTCTGTTCCGTCGCTGGTCAGTTCATTTGGTTGCGGCCGTTTCGTTCTGTTTTGCGTTTCCCACCGATATTGCTTTCCATGGAAAACTCCCTTTCCCTTATTCTTGTTGGGTTAAGGTTACAGCCCTGAATCCTACTCGGAGCGCTCCGATACACTTCGAAGGACAACGAGGGATGCGTGCGACGTACTTTTAATTAATCATAAGCTAGCTTAAGCATGTTAATCTTATTGTAGGCGATTTTCCTGCAAGGAAATCTTGTCCAACTTAAAGCGAAGAAACTTGCTTTCCCACCCCCACCCCCCGCCGCTTGATCGTAAAGAACAATTCAATGTTCTCGCGCGTATATAGTTTCGCAATCGTTCGGTGTCGGAGGGCTTTGCTTGGCGCACTCGCTCGTCGTCGTGGTGCGACATGCGCTCAATAATTCCATGCTTCTGTCAGACGCTCTCGCGAGTCTTCACCAATCTCGCTCGTGTCACGATACTCCATGTTCGCGCCGCGATCGTTGGGGCGGCGTCATGTCGATGCGACTACCGGTGTTCAGCCGGGGAACTGCGGCCTTGTGTCGAAGGGAGCGGTGGTTGCTCCCGACCAAGGTTAGGTCCTGTAGGTGGACGGGTCTCGGCGCTACGCGTTGGGGACCGCGGCAGGCTCCTTCCACTTTGCCGCCGTTGTCGGGCGCGTCGCCCGTTGTTGGCGCGTTCCTTCATCCGTTAGTCGGCAGGGGTGGACGGCCGCATCCATCTACAGGGCCGTGCTCGAACCCTAGGTGGGCCCCGTGAGTTTTATCGGCATGGCATCGCCCCAGCGACCGCGTAAGCCGCGGCATGGATATCGTGCCACGGTCGAAGGCGGGGGCGGCTCTCGAAAGCGCATTTAGCATGGCGTTATTAAGTGCATGAGAGTGCGTCGTGCACTGCTCGACGATGTTGGCCAGCGATTGCGAACTCGGTAGTTTCGGTCGCGTCGCGATTCTCAATTGCTCGCGTTTTCTACCGAACACCCACTTTGGGTGCTTTTCGGATCGCTTTTCAATGATCAGTCGATCATTGCGTATAGTGTAGTGTTGCGAAATTAGAGTCACACCTTAGTTTTCCGCACCGAAATCCCTTTGCAATGCACGACAGTTTCAAAGTGCATTTTAGCCTCATTTTATTCCATTCGCTTTCAGTTGAACAAGCGCATCTTTGAGTAGGATATCCGCCACATACAATCGTAAATCATTGTAACCTCATGTTAATCTGAAGTTCATTCTACATTTCATTAAACAGTTTCACACTTTTCTTATTTGTTTAACGTTAGAATCATATATTATAGACACGTAGGATGAATTTCAGACGAGACTCGCTCGTTGCGTAGCCACCTCCCCTAGGTGAGACTCGGTAATTGACGTCGGCTTCCAAAGAATGCACGATCTCTGGAAGTCTACGTCAAGCTAAGAGCTACGCATGGTTCGCGATTCAATTTAGAGTTTTCACATGTTTGCTCCCGGTCTTAAACCGATTGGAGATTTATTAAGATAGTAAAATTGTTCGCAATTTCTGCATAATCTCTCAGTTTTGCTCGTATTCCGTCCGTCGCGATTTATAATATCGCGAAACAAAACTACTTATTCGCGCAATTGGACCTATCCAACAGCGCGAATAAGTAGTCGCGTAATATACTAACCGAATAATATGCTAGCATATTCTTGTATTGCAGGTATTTAATTTATCATTTTAAATGTATTGTAATCGTAATACAATTTTATTCCCACAAAATTTCCCCTTTTCCCAATTTCATCGTCGATGATTCTGTTTGCACAACTGGGCTCGGTGCATTCGCTCCCTTCTCATTGTCATCTGTTTCGGGGCTTGCTTCTTTGCCTCCTTCTCTCATATTCATTATATTTCGCGATCAACCCGTATCAATGCATTGCCTTGGGCTCCCTACCCCTCCCCCCCAAACACCACCGACCAACCCGTTTCATTTTTATACAGCTAGCTTCCCAGTACATAATTCTACGTTGGAAGGTACCAGTACATCGTATAGGACGTCGAGGGATGCGTGCGACGTAGTTTTAGCTATCCATAAGATAGTTTTAGCTTGTCAATTTTATTGTGGGCGCTTCTCCTGCAAGGAAAGCTTGTTCAACTTAAAGCGAAGAAATTCGCTTTCCATTTTCCTTCGCCGCCACATCGTATAGAACAATGCAATGTTCTCGCGCGTATATAGCTTCGTAATCGTTCGGTGTCGGAGAGTTTTTGCATGGCGCACTCGCTCGCCGCCGTGGTGCGACATGCGCTTAATGATTCCATGCTTCTGTCAGACGCTCTCGCGAGTCTTCACCAATCTCGCTCGTGTCACGATACTCCATGTTCGCGCCGCGATCGTTGGGGCGGCGACATGTCGATGCGACTACCGGTGTCCAGCCGGGGAACTGCGGCGCTGCGTCGAAGGGAGCGGTGGTTGCTCCCGACCAGGGTTAGGTCCTGCAGGTGGACGGGTCTCGGCGCTACGCGTTGGGGACAGCGGCATGCTCCTTCCACTGGTCGCCGTTGTGAGGCGCGTCGCCAGTTTGTGGCGCGTTCTTGCATCCGTTAGTCGGCAGGGGTGGACTGTTGCATCCATCTACAGGGCCGTGCTCGAACCCTAGCTGGGCCCCGTGAGTTTTATCGCCATGGCATCGCCCCAGCGACCGCGTAAGTCGCGGCATGGATATCGTGCCACGGTCGAAGGCGGGGGCGGCTCTCGAGAGCGCGTTTAGCACGGCGTTATTAAGTGCATGAGAGTGCGTCGTGCACTGCTCGACGATGTTGGCCAGCGATTGCGAACTCGGTAGTTTCGGTCGCGCCGCGATTTTTCATTGCTCGCGTTTATTACCGAACACCCACTTTGGGTGGTTTTCGGATCATTTTTTAATGCTCAACCGATCATTCCATATAGTTTAGCGTTGCGAAATTAGAGTCACACCTTAGTTTTCCGTATCGATTTCCCTTTGCAGTGCACGATATATTTCAAGTGCATTATAGCTTCATTTTATTCGATTCGCTTTAAGTTGAACAAGCTATCCTTGAATAGGATATCCGCCACTTAGGATTCAACGTCGTTGTAATCTGATGTGAATCCGAAATTCATTCTACATTTTATCAATCGCTGTCAAACTTTTATCTTTTATCTAACGTTAGAATCATAAATTATAGAAACGTAGAATGAATTTCAGACGAGTCTCGCTCGTTGCGTAGCCACCTCCCCTAGGTGAGACTCGGTAATTGACGTCGGTTTCCAAAGAATGCATGATCCTTGGAAATCTACGTCAAGCTAAGAGCTACGCATGGTTCGCGATTCAATTTAGAGTTTGCATATATTTGCTCCCGGTCTTAAACCGATTGGAGAATAATTAAATTATTAGAATCTTTTTAACTTTTCTGTAATCTCTCATTTTTGTTCGCACTTTGTCCGCCGCGTTTAATGATACGGTAAAATAACTTATTCGTACAATTGGATTAATCCATTAGTGCGAATATGTTATCGCGTAACATACTGTCTCCCGTGTTTCAGGTATTTAATTTATTATTTTTATTTTACATTGCTTCTAATGTAACTTAATTCGCTGTTCACACCTTTTTCATACCTTTGATTTTCGCCATTTGTCGTATTTTATTCTATTCGATTTTGGTCTGTTCATTTTGTGTTTGAAAGCTGGATATTTTTATTGTGCTTAGTGTACTGCCAGTTTAATTTTGTACTTTTGCAATTTTCGTGGCACAGATTTTTAAATTAAAACCTATATTAAATTTAGTTGTATTCTTCTATTGGATGTCGTAATATCTCCTGTTGAATACGTCTTACAATTAATTCAATCTTTCACACGTTGAAATTGTTATCTTCGTAGTTGCTTGAATTGCAAAGTTTGAATTCGGACAAATTCGAGATGATTCTACAGTCAAGTGAAAGATAGTGATGATTTAACTTGATTTTTTGGAATTGAAAATAGGATGTAGTATGGCTTCAATAAGTATAATTATATAACCTAAGTGTAACAGGTACTCAAGCCTCGTATGATTTCTTTAAAGAATACGAAGGTCAGAATCCCTAAATGTAAAAATTTCGCTTTATTTTTGATAGATGGCGTTTACTGTTTAAGGCTAACTCGAAAGATCAGACCAGGATGGGAATATGGTTACTAGATAAAGAGTGGTGGTATGTTCTTCGAATATGGACTGGTAGAGAGGGTAATTCTATATATCTTTCAATGGTTTCACCGTAGTATACTTCCCAATGACTTTTCATGCGCGCCAAATCTTGGTCGAATATAGGTTTTGTAAACATTAATGAAACATAACCTTAAAAGTGAAAATGCACCGGTCGAATTTCCGTATTAAACTCGATTTGTCCAACTTCTATAGCGACGTACGTCGCTTTTGTTGGATCTTCATCGATGGCTCAAAAATGTTGCAAATTACTCATATGAAAGAACATATTACGAAGTTGTTTAACATAAAAGAGCCATTCCATTTGCTGTTAAACGAGACTGAATATTTGCCACCTAACGAAGATATACGTATTCTGAAGGAGAATGAAACAATACTGTAAGAATTGTAGAAAAAAGATGAAAAAATCTACTGTATTATATCTGTTATTTTATTACAGGGTGTCTGCAGGATCTGGACTGAGGGATGAATTAGATTCAGCTGCTAATATTGTAACTCTTTCAGAAGAAAGGGACAGACAAGAGGTAGAATATAATTGTTTGAAACTTGAGGAAGTTAGAAATTCTGTTCAACACAAACAGTTACAAACTGCTCTTTCTCTGATATCATCAAGCCCAGTTCAAGAAGCTGTATCGAGTGATATTCCAAATCAATCTCAAAATGGTTGGAAAATTTCATTGATTGTTTTAAATATTATAAAACATAATGTATGTAAACAGTTTTTTTTCCAGATCCTTCAGAAAGTATAATGTCATGTGAAATGGAAGACAGCGAAGTAAGCAGCATAACCGAGTCAAAATCTATTAATACAAATGTGTATGATATAGCAGAAAATTTCATGAAATGTCCAAAAAGAAAACGAGTAAGACATAGGAGGAAAAAAATGCAAGAAGTGCAACAGCCAGTAACAAAACAAGAAGAAAAACAATTTAATAAACCCAAGATTATAAATTCTTATACCGTTTCTTCTGGCAAACATATTCGTTTTGATAATTTAGATAATGATGAAATTATTGAAGAACAGCTTAGGAGTCCAGAAATAATGAATGGTGCCAATACATCAAAGACATCACCTTCTCACAAACTTGCTAATTTGCTAGTGTTAGGTAAAAGTTCTATTCCACTTACCTTTACAAATACCAGGATAAAGCAGGAAATCAAGATAGAGCACATGTCCGATGAAGATAGTCAATGCAATGCTTTCTCTGAAAATACAAGTGAAAACATGACTGTAATTAATAAGTTAGAAGAAAGAAATGAATCATTAAATAATGATTTTGAAACATATCCAATTTTAACAACAGAGCCACGTGTTAAAGATGTTATAGCATTTAAGGTAAGTCTTTTAAATCTTAATTCTTATTCCATATTTTTACAAAATTAATTTTTAGATGCTTAAAATTGGATCAGATTATACACCACAGATATCAAGCTTTATTATAGCAGAAGTCATAGCTTGTTGTCCGAAAACATCAACGTATACTTTCAAAGTATCTGGTATGTGTTTTGTATAGTTTACATGTACCAAAGAAGCGAGCATATTGTTTTGCAATTAAAATATGTTTTCTATAGAAGGTTTATCAGAAGTGCAAGTACCAGTGGGGAAATTTACAGTTATAGAAGAGGATGAAGAACATGAAGTGGATGACACAATTACATTAAATTCCGCACAAATTATGCAACCTCGACTTATATCTAGACATGATTCGGATAAAACAAACTCCAGTTAATTCTGTTTTGTTATACTCAGTAATTTCTCACATATTTTTTTATATACATTGAATTAAATATTTTTATCAGACAATTACAGACAGCATGTATTATTTCAGTATCATATTGATAAATGATTTATACGTAATATTGTTATTGTTAAATAATAGAATTTATATGAATTACCTTTTCCTATAGCGCTTCAACGTAACTTTTTCACACGATCACCAATCATAATGTATCTTTTAACTGTTTAATGTTCCAATTAAATTTCACTGTATACTACAAGTATCCGAAGTAAAGTTTAATAGTTGTATTTAAATAAAACAATTAATACCAAATTGATATCAAGAAAACGTTAAAAAATAAGTGACGCAACCGATTGCAAAACTTTAGATAACGATTCTTTGTACTGTCTTTTGTGAACCCCCATTTTTTCCATAGAAATTCATCTACACGATCGCGCACATTTTGAACAAAAAAATTCATATGATACTATTATTACTTGAACGAAAAACACATTATCGAGTTAACGCACTTCCATACTATTACCTATATTTGATTTTTTATACAATATGTATCACTATTCACTTTTTATTATAATATTTAAGCTACTTTAAACATTACCCCCGCTTTGTTTCAAAAATCGCAACTATCTACGCGTCAGTACAGACTAGGTAACATCTCTTTCTACAGTTGTGCTTTGATTGGCTGATACGATCTACCTTTACCAATAAGATTCGAGTATTTTGAATCACTGCGCAATCCATTCTTACAAAAATAGCGCGCAATTTGTGTATATTCAATATACTTTATAGAAATATACATTGAAATAAACAGGACATTTTATTTTGAAATCCTTTTTGAAAAGAGGGAGGGGCGAGCATCTTGAATGTTCTAAACCAAATAGAATCGATGCACGAGTAAAGCAACTAAGTAATATAATTATATATTGAACGATGTTTGCTGAAAACAGCTTTTGACGAGTCTGAGTCGTCAAAGTCTTCAGTGGCATATGGAATGAATGACGACCCTAATTCGTTATTGTATGTCAAGGGGTTAATAGAAAGCATCGTGTGTTCTCATAACAGACCCGGTTGCGTGATTAATAATGGTAGCCAAAGAAAAATGCAGCACCGTTCGAAATTCTGACTTGACGCCCCTTTGCATCGTACCCTCTTTCTTTCGTAATCTTACGATTAAAAAGCGAGCGAAGCAAACTCCAATAATTATCCGTGCAATTTTTATTGCTTCTCTTTTTCCACCCTCTCCGTCTTTGCCTGTTTTCCTCTTTTACCCTGTTTTTCTTTTTACCAGTTAATAGAAACCATCGTGTGTTCTCATAACCGTCCCGATTGCGCGATTAACAACGATAGCCAGGGAAAATTGCGGCATCATTCGAAATTCTGACTTGACGTCCCTTTGCATCGTACCCTCTTTCTTTCGTAATCTTACGATTAAAAAGCGAGCGAAGCAAACTCCAATAATTATCCGTGCAATTTTTATTGCTTCTCTTTTCCACCCTCTCCGTCTTTGCCTGTTTTTCTTTTTACCAGTTAATAGAAACCATCGTGTGTTCTCATAACCGCCCCGGTTGCGCGATTAACAACGATAGCCAGGGAAAATTGCGGCATCATTCGAAATTCTGACTTGACGCCCCTTTGCATCGTACCCTCTTTCTTTCGTAATCTTACGATTAAAAAGCGAGCGAAGCAAACTTCAATAACTAGCCGTGCAATTTTTGTTGCTTCTCCCCTCCCGCCCTCTTTGTCTTTTTCTATTTTCCTCTTTCACTCTCTTCCTCTCTTTCCCTTCGGTTATCCCGAATTCACTGATTGCCGAACCATCTCATCATGCTGCGCTCTCTCATCTCTGGTCTGAATGCTTCATTAGCCGCTTGCCAATAAAACGATGGAAATTAATCCTCGATTAATCCGTCCCAATGTTGGCGCTGCTTCCCGTTCGGGTTCCATCCGAGTCACAATTTTTCCGCTTCCGTTCTCCCCGTCGAAGGACGCGGTTCGTTCGAAGCAATCGTCATGGAACTCGTAACGCGTCCGTACAAATGTTTGCGCTGACCGAATAACGGTGTCTCGGTAATCCGCGGCATGAATAATGCACGAGATAAAGTGCAAGAGTGAATCCGTCGGGCCTGGTGCTCTGGCTCGCGCGAGTCTATCCCGTGTAAGGCGATGAATTTACTTTTCCGCCCTTGGAGAGTGAATTATTCATGGTTAAGTCGCATCCGGAGAAGCGTGTCGCGGGGTCACATCGAATCACCTCGAACCTCGAGCTTCCAGTTCTTTTTTTTCCAACGAAACGATCTCCGGTGGCAATCTGTATGTCTGATTCGCGAGATCCTTCATTCGATATCTTTCATCCCTCTGTTTAATTTTGATTTGTATACAGGGAGCAAGATTGAAAATTTGGTGCACCGGACGACTCAGGCATGTGGCAAACTAATTATTGGAAATGGGGTTTTATATTGCTCAAAATAAAATACACTCTTATTTGAAATATTATAACACTTTATTATATAGCACGAGGAAGGGCAACTGTGATCGAACCTTTGCAAGCTTTATCATGAGACTAGCAAAACGCAGTGGTAAAAATTCCTACAACCCCGTATTTTATTTTCAACCAAACTTTCATCCCTTATTTTACCCCCATTGGAGGTTGATTTTCCAGCTAAATACCAGTTTTCATAGTGCTTGCTTCGAAATCGGCGGATTTTCAAACAAACTTTCAACCCCTATTTAACGCACTTCGTTCTCTCACTCAATCATCGAAAATCACGTGCACCGCATACTCTCTTTGTTTTCATTCGCGTTTACATATCAAAGGTTCATACACGCTCGCTTGATCTTTGGCCGATCGCTCACCCACTCGTACCACATACACAGATACAAACACACATATGTACACTAATCGCTTTGCTCTTAATCTCTAACACTCACACGCGTTCTTTCATTTTCATCCGTTCCATCACTCACACATTCCAGTTATCTGTACGCTAACTTCATCGACGTTGCGATGAGAACGATCAAAACGCCTCGATGGAAGTTTAATTCAACCGGAATTCCCCTTTTCACGAACGTTTACACGATCCCGGCTCGAATAGCGGCCGGCCACGAACCAGCAGAAGCCTGTAACGAAAAACGAGGTTCCGCGCGACGATGTTCAAAGTTAATTTCGTCGAGTCAGCCAGTCCGGGGTCTTAATCGCATCGCCCTTCGGGAGGGTATGCCGAACGCTTTACGAGCAAACTTTTCGTGTCAGTTGTAACGAGGTGTTCGATATCCCCAAGAAATGAGCAGAATTACCAGTACCACGAACGAGCAGCCGAAGTAACGACTATGCGGGTTCATAGATGTTGGGAATTATCCTGACAGGCGAAGCGAGTCTATTACGAAGGGGAACGTGCATAAAGCTCGGTCGATTCCAACTCCTTTAACGATCTTCTTCCTGTTAATAACGTGATTCATCGCGTGATCCGACCCAGGGTTGAACGAGCTTTTCTCAACTTGTTAGCGTCAAACTTGATGCCCTTCCCCTCGTTTACCACGCTTCGCGTACAGGGGATTTGAACATTAATCGTGAATGAGCTTGCTCGATCGCGTTCCTTTTCCATTTAGTCGCTTTTACCGTGAACTATCACTGTCACTTATTAACCGTTTGAGTTCCAAGGGGGGTGGGTTGAAAAAATCTGAAGAGTTGGGCAGCACAATAACGCTTGTCTTGTTGGTTTGAAAATTAGTTGACAGAGATTTTTAATTTTTGAAACGGTAGCTAGGAATAAAGTGTATCACTTGTATGGTTTATGTGACAAAATGAAAGTAAAGTTGATTGGTAAAATTGAGCGCACTGACTTCTGGAGAATATTTACAGCGATAAAAGGTATTGTAGTCGTATTAGCGAGCTGGGCCACCCGAGCCGCGAAAAATAATAGAATGGTGCCCCAGTGATCGGCGACTGTCATGATAGATGTTCCGTTCCCCGATAAAAAATTCGAGAGTCTTCGACGAGCGAAGGAGGAACGCGGTTGTGTCAATAAAAACGCGTTTAATTTACACCATCGTTAACCCTTTGACTGCTAAATACCCTCGCGTGGACAGCACTCTATTAGCAATCGTGTTGCTTAAATTGGAAATCGGAAAAATTGAGAAACCTATACACGCGTCCATAATCCACGCGAGTGACTTTCATCAGACGCATATACGCGTCCATAACTCACACGAGTAACTTCCATCAGAGACGCATATACGCGTCCATAATCCACGTGAGTAACTTTCGTCAGACGCATATACGCGCCCATAGCAGTCAAAGGGTTAATTCCCGCCGGTTGTTCTTCCTCCCGTTGTATTACTACAGTATAATGGATCTTTTCGACATAGAATTAGAACAGCGCGATCGCGCTGCATGGAACTCAAACGGTTAATCAAGTATTACTATCGTATTAAAAAAATGATAATGCATAACAACCACAAGTTGACAGATCCCACTATTTCTCATAGAAGTTTGACTCGGTTTCATGGTGCTTCTGGGGAAACATAAAAATCGGTAGTTGGCTGATATAAGTTTGAACAAGCGAAGGTTTACGTCCGCGAACGAAACGAAGACAAAGTTCAAGCCGGAAGAGCGACGTAAAGACGCCTGTGAGTGGCTCGTAAATCGAAGAAACTGTTATTGTAAAACGTTATCGACGTTCCGTGCAGCTCTCAAGATTATGGAGATCGCTCATCAATCGGCGTGCTCCCTGTTTCGTTGAATAACCGAAGAGAACGCATCGTTTAACCGAGCTTGAAGTGTTACATCTTTAGTTCTTATTTTAGAAACTCAAAATTATAATAAAAAAAAAATCTTTGGCACGTTGAATGTAAACGCTGGAAGAAAGAGAAAAAAGGAAAGAATACAATATTTAACACATAGTTCTGAATTTATATATCTTTTCAGTCTTTTTTTACTTGACTCATCCACATTCACATACGCAGATATTCTCCCACCACTTATGCAAACTTCTCAATATAAAATTGTACATAAATTATCATTGTTAAGGCACATCAACAGCGTGTCGACAGTGTTCTTGAATATTGCAGTCTAATTGCTCAAAAAATCACTTAAAGTTGCCTTTGGGAACTAATCTACCCTTCCTGAGTAAAGGGTGAACTCTAAAAACTGACTATTGATTTCTCCATCCGCACAAAATGCTCACTGACTAGTTGTTCCTGATTTTTGGAAATTGTCAATTAGTGAGCTTAATTTTCACTAAGAGCGCCCTTCTCTTGTGCTCTAAGTATGTCCTTTTGGAGAGGAGTATCAGGACTCTTAGAGAGTCCTGACCTTCATCAACACCGAGAATCTTCCTCCAGATGCTGACCACTCGGTGTTCTAATCGTTACAAATTTGTCAGAGTTACCCCTTCATAAGTTTCTCCCTTCACGCCACACACCCTCGTCTATCGAGTGGCGAAAGAAAGCGAATTTCCAACTCAAGGATAACAAATCACACTTTCTCTCGTCAGGATACGTTTTAATTCTTTTGCTACATGCTAAAGTTACTGAAAAGCTCAGAAATAGCCTTTGTTCCACACTAGTGGCATAAATCGTGTCCATAATCGCGAGAAGCGTTGACAATCATGCTATCCAACACGAATTCTCGTCGATGCCTCGACGGATCCAGCGTCGTCCGTTCTCTTCCCCGTTCGGCAGAAGTTTCTTTTAGGGATGACCTTATTCCGAACAGACAGCCGCCGCTCGACGCGCAAAAAGTCCTTATCGGATAAATCGATAGTCGAACCGCGGGGTCGTCGTTATAAATAGTCCACGACTTTGAGCGTAAAAAAGTAATTAACAAATGGAACGGCTCTCGGGAGGGGGAGAGGTTGGAGAATCGTGTTCGTACAGCTCGACACTCGCAGTTGTATCGGTTTTTCTCGCTGGTGCGCGCTTATTAGGAACGAATATTCGATAATTTCACGATTACGCTTTTTATTCCCGCGAAACGAAAAAGTAGCTTAGGTACGGGAAAAATGCGGGATTTACGATTATCTTGCGCGCGATCCCGGAACGAGGCGCGAAACGGAAACAAGGCCAATTTGCATGGCACGACGAGAACGGAAGACGTCGAGACGCGAGGAAGCTGTATGCAAGGCGTCGAGTTTGCAGTGGTGCAGGTCGATATTGGACGCGACCCGTTGCATCACCGAGAAAAACGCCGCGACTACAACACCTCTTAAAGATTCACCGGAAATCGACTCGACGTTCACGACACGCGTTCTCGTAGAAAGCAGTGTCAGTCGACGATTTCGTAACTCCATTCCAAACGCTGTGTGTTTAAATCCGTTGACTACTAAAGACGTATAAATACGCCCTCACATGTCTATCGATATGTACGAGAGGCTTGTAAACATGTTCGGTTTCTAAATTTTTTGGTTAATAATTTTACTAAACTTATATAACACAGAATTTATTGATTTCTCTAACGTAGCAACTAGAAATGGTAAATATGCATTTTTGTCAATGAGCTAAGAGTCAAAGAGTTAAGGGAAATTTACTTCTCTCGGGGAAACTTTTCCTTCCCGATAAAATGGTTGAATGACAATCTCGAGCAAGATTTTGAGTTAAATTTCTTCACTGGATCGGTCAATTCTTTTTTTAAATTGTTATCTAAATTTGTCTAATTTAATACATTATTGCACTATGCACTTTATTTTATTTTATTTTGTGGTGTAAATACTGTCATTATTCATTCTTATTAATGTCTTCCATTTTGAACTAATACATTCTAAATATGTACACTAATGAGTTTTACACGTAAATTATTTAAATAAATAAATAAATAAAGATATTCCGTGGAAGTGGCTATCAAAGAATTGTCTTCCTATAGTTTCGAAAAGTTAGATTAAAAAGCGGGGAAGCGGGGAAGTTAAGGAAGAAAAGAAAATATCAAGTCTAATATCAGCGAAATTTTGAGTTAAATTTCTTCACTGGATCGGTCAAATCTTTTTTTAAATTGTTATCTAAATTTGTCTAATTTAATACATTATTGCACTATGCACTTTATTTTATTTTATTTTGTGGTGTAAATACTGTCATTATTCATTCTTATTAATGTCTTCCATTTTGAACTAATACATTCTAAATATGTACACTAATGAGTTTTACACGTAAATTATTTAAATAAATAAATAAATAAATAAAGATCTTCCGTGAGAGTGGCTATCAAACAATTGTCTTCCTATAGTTTCGAAAAGTTAGATTAAAAAGCGGAGAAGTTAAGTAAGAAAAGAAAATGTCAAGTCTGATATCAGCGAAACAACGTCTTTCGAGCTGCTGTAATTATTCCCAGGGGGTGAATTATGGTCGTTTATTCGTTCAGCTTCGAGTGAATAATTGCGGGTGCCAGGAGACAGAGACAAAGTAAGGCGCGGCCGTTCGGTCCTCGAATTTCTGCTCAGACGGTTCCCGAGCACGGTATCTTGAATCATTCTGCTTCACTTGAAGCGATTTCTTGACGTTTGTCGTATATCACGCGGTCGAATCTCTGTGCTCGAGATAACGTCAAGTCCAGAGATAAATTCTATTCGGCCAACAGCGTTCCGATCGTTACACCGAGCTCCGTTCCTTTCCCCCGTTTCATGGTTACACTTTGATTTCCCGGTTGATCGGAATATCCAAAAGTTCTGCTTTGTAACGCGATAAACGTCGTTTCTGATCCGGGTTTGCTACCGGTATTATTCGTCATTTTATCAGCAGAAAAAGAAACATTCCACTTCCTATTTCTAGCAGTCATTACTTAAAATTAATCGCGAACAGGTGAAAATTTCAAATCATAGATATATTTGTTGCTCTGTATTAATTAGTTAATTAATTCATTCATTTTTACTGGATTAACCCATTAGAGAATTACGGGGAAATTATTACAGTCAGGTATGAAAATGTAATAAATCGTGACAGAGAGAGAGAGTAAAAATATAAATGGTAAAAGATAAGAAAATTTTACAGAGAAGACCGGTGTTTTATGGAGTGAAGATGCTATATTTTTTCTCTTTAATCGATTAAAATTTTCTAACTTTGTCTCTCTCAGTGTTTACAATAATTTATGTATCTCGTGTATGCTCGTATCAAGTATGCGATATGTACGCTGGTGATCGATTGAGCAAATTTAATTCCCCTTTTCTCACACGATTTGCGATTTCACATATTTGCGATTATATACGCTTTCAGTTTTAATATTTATACGCAATGGGGCAATGCAAGCGTGTTAACATTTACCTAGTAGAAGTCTTGGGGCCGAGAAGGTAATTTAATCTGGCAAAACTTGGAGCGAGGAATTACATTGTTTCCCCTCTCTGCACGGAATTCATTATATTATTCCCAGCGATTCGCACTTCTTGCCCGCCCGGCTATACTCTATCCGGTATGCGACGATACTCCCGCGGTCTATTAAACGGCGACCAAACAATGATCCGATAATCTCACGTACCGGCAATGAATATCCATAAAACCTGAACAATCCTTTATTACCAAGTCTGAACAGTTGAACCTTTACTGAACACTTCTTTATTAACAACTCTGAACAGTTGAACATATACTGAACACTCCTTCATTGCCAAGTCTGAACGGTTGAACCCCCTACTGAACACTCCTTTATTACCAAGTCTGAACAGTTGAACCCCCTACTGAACACTTCTTTATTAACAACTCTGAACAGTTGAACATATACTGAACACTTCTTTATTAACAACTCTGAACAGTTGAACATATACTGAACACTCCTTCATTATCAAGTCTGAACGGTTGAACCTCTACTGAACACTCCTTTATTACCAAGTCTGAACAGTTGAACCTCTACTGAACACTTCTTTATTAACAACTCTAAATGGTTGAACCTCTACTGAACACTCCTTTATTACCAATCCTGAACGGTTGAACCTTTACTGAACACTTCTTTATTAACAACTCTGAACAGTTGAACATATACTAAACACTCCTTTATTACCAAGTCTAAACGATTGAACCCCTACTGAACACTGCTTTATTACCAAGTTTAAACGGTTGAACCCCCTACTGAACACTTATTTATTACCAAGTCTAAACGATTGAACCTCTCCAAGCCGCACGAATTCAATTCAAATACAGCGGCGCGCCCTCTCAAGAGAGGAGTATCCAAACGAAGTTGCCATAAGCAACGATCCGTGTTGCCTGTTCCATCGCCAAGTGCAACCCTAAACGCAACCACCTCTGTCTAACACGGGCAACGTGAAATTTCCTCCATCTCGCCATCGCGCGTTATTCTCAAGCGAGTCACGTTTCCGGGCGAACAATAAACCGCGTCTAAATGCACTTCGCGGGAAATGCACTTCTATGGCGCTCCGGCGAGCGTTGAAAATTTCACGAACGCAAAGTGTCTTTTTCCCGCGTGCCGTAACCGGAACCGGCACGCTTTCAACGGGTCGCCGCGAACCGGGTAGAGATAACGTTTCCCTCGAATCCCGGGCTCGATCCCTTGAAAACGGCCACCGCTGCTCGATACTGGGTCGTTCCGATCGGATCTTATGCAAATCGCTGCCGTATCCAGCGATGCAACGTGCAACGGCGTATCCGTGGCGCTTATCTGCGGCCACGTGACCGTACGACGCCACTTTTCCCGGTCGACTTCTCCCCCGATCGCGGCCGCGGGGAATCGATAAGTCACGGGCTGCCGTCGTTCCGGACGACGCGACGTCGGCGAAACGTGGTAGATAAAGCCGGCCGTCGACGCGTCCGAGTTCACCGAATCGAGATTTTACGACGGGATCATCCGGTAGGTGGCTGTCGCGCGGCTTTTGTCTCCGCGGGGACATCCGGTTCGCGGGGTCGAGTCATCGCTTGGGTGTTACGAGGACGAAGATTGTTAGAAATTGATAATCACAAAATTAAATTTTTCTTTCATTATCACCGTACTTTGTATTGAACTTTAATTACTTTGTGGCTGTTGTTAAGGGAAGGAGTGAAAAGGGAAAGGAATAGGAGACAATGTTTCGTCCGGGGCCTGCTGGTGGACTCATCAGTAAGGCTTAACTAGCAGGCCTTTGCCTTAGATGACTAAGCATCATTATGCAGCCAGCGACGTTACTTACGTGTTGCCCATTTGCCTGCTCTCAGGCGTGAAATAGCCTGTTTCTTTAATTGCTTATAACTAACAAACAAAGCGACAAAAGCAATATTGTTACTCTTGACTTTCGTCTTAGAATGTTCCATAGAGTAACTTCTTTAATTTTCTCCTAACTTCGTCCGAACACCCTGTATATAAAATCATGGCCGGACTCGAGCACTTGCGAGAAAGGTAGTCGATAAATCCTTCCTAGTGGGGATGACAGGAAAGTCATCACAATTTTCACTCAGATCCTTCATCCGGTCATTAGACATTTGAATTAAATTACAAACACAGAGTCTAAAGTAAGAGTTAAAAGCGAGGTATTCGTTAATAGTGAAATCAAAATATTTCTGCACGATGAAACGAATATATGTAGGAATGCGATTGACTGGGTGCGATTCTGGGGAAAATGTGAATAGTGCTTAAGTTGGGCAACAGCCGTGTGAACGTAGGATATTTAGACTATCTGTAGATTTGTCGTCCCTCTGTTTAAACAGTATCGCACAGCTTTGATCTCTTTTTAATAGCAATTTTTAGACGTCCCGTAGGCTTGCCGCGCGCGTACGCTTGCAACAAACGAAGCTCTGACCTAAATATTATAAAACACTCACGAGATTGCCCGGAAGAAGTTACCGTTAGACGAGAAGTCAAAAGCGGAAATGAATATGGCAAAGAATATGAAACGAGCTTTTTAGAAGGTTGCTCAACGGCATGTCTCCAAAGAACGAGTAAAACAAAGTTGCACAGGATATGATGTGCTTCGTATTGAGAGCACTGGTGCTTCGATGAAATGTTGCTTAAACGACGTCGCGATTCAATTGACTGATAAAATATCAAAAGCTGAACTTTTCTACAAAATATTTTCACAATTTTCAAATACTTTCGAATTTGCTAATTTTAATAAAATGGTATATATAAAAAAATGTGTTTCTGACAATCCAATGGTTATCAAATGGACTCGCACATCAAAGAATGCTCGTGCCTCCCAAATCCAACCAAAGAAAATTGACCTGGAAGGCGTGGCCGTGCAATCGCGACGATAAAAAGATACTTTCCTCGCTGCTTCTCACCTCTCCGTACCCTCGATTCCCGTCTAATTTATTTACCCCGCCGGCTGCCCTCGCCCCTTGGCTATCGAACAGCGTTACAAGTCATTAACGCAAAAACAAAGCTGGGTGATCAAGAGAAAGTAGGCGTGGGGCTATGCTCCAGGCAATATCTTGCTGGAAAACACCGTTCCCCGGAGATTATTGTTCCAGCGCCACCGGAAGCTGCTCCGAAACCGGTAATCTTCATCGTGCGACGAGGAATAGAGTTTCGGAGGCGGAGAGGAACCTTCGAAATCCCTCTGGATAGGTGAAATTGGTCGCGAGACAGGAAGAAGAAAAAAAACAAAAAAAGAAGAAGAAGGAGGAGGAAGAGGAGGAGGGGAAGAAGGTGGGACGGCTGTTGGAGGAAAAATAGGCAAGAGTCTGGTTTAATTTAATCGGACGGGCAGCGTTGAAGAGTCGGCGACGGCGTCGGGGCGCTTGCGCAGCCGCCATACGTCCCTGGACCACCGACCGCTAGTAGCACACGCCGACGTCGGCGTCGTGGTCGTCGTGGTGGTGTTTCGTTGTCGTCGTCGCGACGCCCAGTGACCGTGCCGCCCGCGTCTCTCGAGCTAGTACGCGTCCACACGTCGCGACGAGACACGGATTCTCTCCGCTCGTCGCCGCTCGTTGCTTCCTCGCGATCCTCGCGCGTCCGCCCTTTCCCTGTTGCACGTGACGCTGTAGCCAGCACGAGTTCCACGAGAACCTCTTCCACGCGCCGTCGTCCACGAGCCAGTCTACCTTAAGGTCCTTCAGGAGAGAGCTTCCGGTTGATTTCAGCGGCAGACGACGCGATGAGGCGAGCAGATCGTCCCTCCTCGACGCACAGGAGTTAAACGTTGCGGTAGAAGGTAAGAACGAAACGATGATCCCTCGTCCCGACGAACATTGCTGCTTCTCGTCGAGAGATCGGCGTTAACGCTGATTACGCCGTTAGGCGATACACACGTAAGGCCTGGTTTGGGAAATGAAATTTAGCGGGCGATTTCGGGGGCGGGCCACGAGGCTCTGCGGTCACGTTTCGAGGGAATACAGAGGTCGAACCGTTGTGCGCGTCTGAAAGGGATGCGCGGCCGGCTTCCGATGGGGGCCATAATTTTTCGCCAGCTCGTTAACGCCGCCGCTCCAACAGGTCGTCGACGGGCGGTGTTAAGCGCCGCGACGAGCTCGTGAAACGCGAGCACAGGCAAGCTCGTCCACGGTGTCAATTCTTTTCTTTTTCTTTTTTTTTTTCGAGCTGCCTGGCTCGCGCTGCCCCAAAAATACGCGCGGCAATGGGGGACGCGAAAAGACACGCGGCAAAGCGACGCGTTTATTTATACGACGCGCAGCGTCCCTCGGAAATGATACCTCGGTGGCGGGCAAGAAACACGGGGATGAATAATTCATACGTTTACGAGCGAACGTTTCGAAGCATTCGCGTGCATTAACGTCGCGTATAGAGCGATTCGAGCGAACCTCGCTGCTTTATTGGTCGAAATTTATTTCTGGTCGAGCGGGAACGATCGTTCGTTGGTTTAACGATCGATACAATGGCGAAAATGAAACGGGAACGCGTAACTGGTCTCTGTGGGAATTGTTCTGCATGGGAGAGGCTCGAAAAGAACGGGGCTTCTTGATGGAAACGATAGTTCCTCTTAGGGGTAGCTCGATTCAAGCTCCACGTGTACCGTGGTCACGTCGCTGTTTTTCAGCTCTGTTTACCCGACAGAGACTGAAATTTCGACGGGCTAACCGCCGCGGTGACCAGCTGGAAAATCGAGACAACGCTGGAAACTTCCATCGACCTATCCCTTTGACGTGATCCGATGAAACGTTACCGGACTAACGCATGCTCCGACAAAGCTCGAATGTATCTTTCGGGAAAGCCCAGGATTTTGAGTAAAACGTTGTGCAGTATCCCATTGTGTACCAAAAATAATAACTTATCCTTTGTGTAACGCGTGCCAACAGCGCAATTAATAAAGTATAAAAATGAAAGGTGTTAAAACTCAATGTAAGCTGCATAATATTAACAGCGATATTAGTAGACTATTTTTTATTTATTTTATGTATACGAGATTAACAGATTAGAAAATTGCAAGGAAGTTATTACAGTGAGGTATGAAAATATAATAATGGTAACAGAAAAAGGTAAAAATATACAAATGAAAGAGAAGTGTATAAAGATAAGAAAATTTTACAGAGAAGAGCGGTGTAGTAGCTGTTTTATAGAGTGAAGAGATTGGTTGAATAGATCTAGAGTAGGATAAGTGTTGTTAACATTAATGATCATTTTATTGATGCCTGAGTGGTATGCAAAAGTGGTTTTATGTGGCTATATATGAAGAAAGGTGTATCGTCTTAAATGAAAACTTGGAAAATTAATTGTGAATTTTTCTAAGGTTTTAAAAGAATTTATAAGACCATTGAGTACTTCATAAACAAAAAGAATATCAAAGATTTTTCTCCTTTTTTCTAACGTTGTTAAATTAAGAGATAACAGTATGAATTCGTAGTTATGCCAAATAACTAACATAGATTGTCCAATAGTAAGATTACCCAATCAGTAGGAACTGATGCTATATTTTTTCTAAAGAACTAATTTGCGATTTAACATAAGGTATTATACTTCGTCTAATAAAACGCAATATAGTGAACTGTATAACCAACGTTATACACCGTGTATCTACCAAAAGCGTTGAAAGTAGCACTTTTATAAGGAATATCAGAGCGAGCTATTCGCGAAATCGAACACGATCCGTTTCATACATTTCGCCCCGTTTTCCGCACCATTGAATCGTTCGCGGTCGCTCGATACGGGCTGGAAAATTGTCAAAGGTGTGTATCTCGCATCTCATTGGAGGCTCGAACGTGCACGAAGGTGCACAGAAAGAGAAAGAAAAAAACGAACGCTAACCGACCTTGTTCCATGCCTCGATACATCTTTTCATCGCGGCTGCACGAGAACATGCACCGCGCTCGCTCATTTCTACCTCACCTTTTCTTTCGCCGTCGTTTTCTGGGTCGTTTGTTATTGTACTTCTCCCGGTCACAGTGTCGAGCACGAAGCGCCACCGCGATTTTTCTGCCGTTTCTCTCCCTTTTTAATTTCATTTCACTTATTTATGTACACGGATATGGAATCCTTTGGTACATAAGGTGACAGTAGACATGGCATAGGCTGTTGTGGAAATTAAAAGAGAGTAGGGAGAAACAAAGATAACGCATCACACGACGATGCTCACAATGTAAGGCTTAACCCTTTGCACTGGAGAGGTGACTGTTAGTCGACCTAATGATACAGATGATAAAGTTTGAATAACCGTAATTCTCGAATAACAATGTCAAAGATGGTGACACCTTATGATAAATTGAGTAATCTAATTAGGCTAAGCTTAGCCCTAGCACTTAACCCTTTGCACTCGAGAGGTGATTGTTAGTCGACCTAATGATACTAACTTCAAAAATTTTCAAATTCAGAATATTTAATAAGATTCATCTATATTAAACGTCATTTGGTTCAGTTAAGTCATATACTAAAGTTTACATACATAAGTGTTCAACCTTCGAGTCTGAGGTTAATTTTAATATCGTTCCTTTATACGAAGATAACACGTTTCTAAATAATATCATATGTATACTGTAAAAAAATATTAACTCTTTGCGTTCGAGAGGTGACTGTTAGCCACCAAATGATAGTTTCGCAAATTCTCAGATTTCAGTTAGTTTACTTATTGGTCAGACTCGAAGGTTAAATAGTCAAATATGTAAATTTTAGTATATCACTTAACTAAGCTAAATGACGTTTAATATAGGAGAATCTTAGTAAATATTCTGAATTCGACAATTTTTGAAGTTAGTATCATTAGACGACCAACAGTCACCTTTAAAGTGCAAAGGGTTAAAGTTGGCACAAAAGTTGCCACATTTTTCTTCCATCCCCCCACACCCTGTCGCGCTGTCGACCGCGAGGTTCACGGGCGCGACTTCCTCGAAGCCGTGTGTTTGCCACGTCGTCGTCGTCGTAGTCGTTACAACGAACGACCGTGTGCGTGCGGCTGACGGACGACATGTATGTACATGCGTGCCACCGACGTCCGACCGTGTCGCCTGTGGTGAATTAGATCAGCGTCTATAAAACTGGTCGTCGCGACGGGATGCTGACGGCGCGAGAACAACGCGCAAACAGGTTGCACTGTGACGGATGGGGCTTGCGCTAATTTGAACACCGTAGGTTCGCTCGTCGACTTCACTATTTTTTTGTCGGAAAGCAGATCGGTAACTTGAAATCTCTTGAAGCTCGTAGGTCGATCTCCGATCTACTTTTCTTATTTAAATTAATTAACGGTATCATTAATTGCTCCACACTACTTTCCTTCGTCAACTTTTATTTGCCTACTAGATCACTGAGGTGATCACTGACATTTCTGACATGGATTGATCAATTATTTTTGTAAATTGTTATCAAACTTTGTCTAATTTTAGACAATTCTTGTACTATGAGTTTCAACTATTGTACTATGCACTTTATTTTATTTTATGGTATAAATACAGTATTATTATTCATTTTTATTTCATATGTAATGTCCTCCGTTTTGAACTAGTACACTCACTCTACTTATGTACACTAATGGGTCCCACCCGCATGTTATTTAAATAAATAAATAACGTCGGAGCAGAATTTTTTCCGATAAATTCGTTAAACGTAACAGGAGATTGTTTCGTGCGTATAATTTAATGTTACAGTTTTTGGGAGGGTAGAAAAGGCGACTATAGAGGGGTTAATAACGCGTAGCGTGGAATAACATCCCCTTGCTATTCCTCTCGCCGTTCCCCTTCGTCGGGAGCGAAAGAAAGTCATTGGAAAGATTGCGTATCTAGTGGAACAATTTATATTATTAAAGCGCCACTGTAGATTATTAAGGTTTCTACCCATTTCGAGGAAACGGTGGTGGCGAGGTCTTCTCGACTGCGTTACGTCGATAAGGATCTCGTTTCTACCATTGTTCCTAGGCGAGAGATTCGACTTCATAAGTCGGACGCGGGACAATAAGCTTAAACGAGAACAGAAATTCCAGAAGGGACCATGAAAACGGTAACTTAACGTTTCGAATGGCGAGCTCGAAGAATGTCTCGTTTCGTGAGAATCGAACCGGTTATTCACTGAGAACCGGAGTCGTTGCCGTTTCTTTATTTCTTTTTTTTATTTTTTTTTTATTTTTTTTTTTTCGTGGTTCTAAACGACTCCAACGAAATATACGAGCCTTCGATGGTCCAGACGTATACGATCACGAACGATCAAAGGGGCTGATGAACGTGTGTACGCTCGCCTATACTTCGTCACGATTAAGTAAATATCCATCAAGTTTAACGCGTTGTTGCTTCCAATTAATCAAGAGTAATGCGTACGTGCGCAGGACTTGGATCGATCGGGGGAAAAGAATCTATAAATTACGTAACGCCCTATCCGGCCGCCGTCTATGGTGTTATAACGGGACGGATCGATGACGGGACTGATTACTAGATTAATTGGATCTGGGGACACAGAAAATTTAGATCAAAAGTGCAACTTGAAACTTCTCTTTATTAATTTCTTGCCTATATATACAGAATTGGTTACATTTTACATACAATTTAGTAGATCTCTATAAACAGATCGAGGTCCACGTTTTACATTTTACGATTTACGACAATCTAATTTTTATTTTTTCATCCATTACTTCACTACGTACTCATTGTTATTGTAGCGGAACAAAGTCACATGACAATGAATTAACATTTAACGTATACCGTAATTTCATATAAATGAAATGCCATCGCAAAATTAATTCCAAGCTTCGCGATAAAAATGATCAAGCATTGTTAACACTAGATTTACGGAAGTTTCTTGTATATCTATTTATAATATACATATATTAAGAAGTAGGTGTACATCACACAGAATTTTAAATTTCAGAGCTGAGAGGAAAATAAATTGGGGTATATTTGTATCACTCCATCAATAAAAATTAACAAAAATTCCTAAGAATAACAGTAATTATCTTTACAAATGTTGCTCATGGAATTTGAAATCCGCCAAATTAATAGGTCCAGTAAACCTAGTGTTGTAGTTTTTGATATTAAATAATTTTATTTGTTATTTCACACCTGTCCGCTCGTAACCCCTTCGTTCTCCAGTCGCGTTTCTTACTCTACTGACTCATACCTCGCCTTCTGTTGCACTGGTTCACGCGCTCTCTCACTCATTCTCTCTCATTCTTTCCTTACTCAGCCTATCATTCGCTCCATTACAAACAATCTAATTACCCATTCATCCTTTTGAAGTCTCTCTCTCTCTCTCTCTCTCTCTCTAAATCACTACATATTATTCACTCTTCTTTCTTTTCTTTTTTTTTCATTTATCACCTTTCCTATACTACACTAGTGTTAAATTTGACAATGTGTGTACGCGTGTGCTGTCACACAGTAGCAGAGTTATCTTTCATCGGACCTCAGGAGTAGACGGTCAGCACAGAGTTCGCAAGAAAACAGGGTCGCTGTCGCGGCGCTGTCACGGGTCTTACGTAACTCGTTTAATAATCCCACGTCAACAGCAGCCAGGCTCCCTAAATATCTTCCAGGCAAGCGTCGAACCTCATCGATGCTCGTTATACCTCCTCTTTTCTTCGCTCGTTTCTCCTCTCTATCCTTCGTTCTCGCTCTCGACCGAGAAACGTGCGTCAAGCGTGAAAGATCACAAGCGAGGACCCAGTGTTTGTGAATCGTGGAGCTTCTCAGCAGGGTTAGATAAATATGCATCGAGTTGTTCCACGTGTCGCGGCAGCGGTGATCGATCGATCGTGTCTCGCGTCATCCCGGAACACCGTGATTATACTCATAAATTTCGTTATGACGTAAGTTCCATATGGGAGTCGAGGAGCATCCGCATATAGTCAAGGTGCCGTGGTTCTAGTGACCTGAAAAGTTGTTTATCAATTAATTATTTATTAATTGTTAATTGACGGGTAAAAGAAGCCATTGGTGTATATACAATATACAATTTTTACAATCGTTGGTTTAGAAAGGAGTATAAATGGAAAGAAACGTAATAAGTTTACGTGTGGTACAGTGTATAATGATAAATGATAAATGGAATACTGATACAGATAAATTGATCACAGGTTGAAGACCTGGTTTTTAAATGAGGTGATGCTATTGCCAAAAGATTGTAGATTGGTTGAGAAATTGTTTGCAAAAATGCAATTATAATCTGTAATGGGATGCAACTTTTACTTGTAATGATATGCATAGGTAAATTATGAATTTATAATCGTAGGATAAATGTAATACATATTTATACTACAAATGTGTGTAAATTGTTAATTTATGAGTACATTAAAACAGAAGTTGATTAACAATTATGGATTTCGAAAAAGGTGAACGAAGAAGTTGTGATAAGAAATATGATGAAAATCAAAAATATATTTTAAGCAACTTAAGTTGTTCAAAGATTGTCGCTATAAATTTCGAAGTATAATTTTTCATATCGTGAATAGGCTGTGAAGTCGTGAACCCTCGCGGAACGACAGCTTCTCTGTTCAGTCGTTAAGAATCAGCGGTTCTAGAGTGATTCATGGACCTGTTTGGGTAAGAGTGACGTGTTTAGACGAACTGCGTTCTGTTAAGAAACTGGAAACAGTCGACTGGTCTAAAGTGGGATTGGAAACTCAGGAGAGCTCCCCGTTCCTAGAGTTCGTTATTTAAGAAGTTTTCAGATTAAACAGCCATAGATTAGAACAGCAGTTAACCGGTGGATTTATATTCGACGATTTGAATGGCCGTTTAAATGCCTCGGATAATTTCAAACTGTAATTAATCACGAAGCACTGACGAATTTTTCATTCGAATTAACAGGTTGATGACGCCGTGGGGGTCATCAATGATCAAGGTACCCAGGTTGGAAAAAATATATAATTTGGACAAATGTCAGTGCTTATCAATTTTTCATTACTACCATCGTTAATGCAACAGTGTGAAAAAATTAATCTATACATATAAAAATACATATCCTGACTGACTGATTTAACATCACAGAACCTAAACTATTGAAGCTAGAAACATGAAATTTGGACAATGATTTCCTTTTACGACATATGCATCCATTAAGGAAGGCTTTTTTGATAATCCACACCTAAGGGGGTTAACTACGGGGTAGAACGATTGTTTGAAAATCCAGCGATTTTGAAACACACACTATGAAAATTGGAATTCAGCTTTTTGGTTAGAAATAAAGAAATGCGTGTTTCAACGTTTTTGAAAAATCAACCCCGAAGGGCAGCCTATAGTGCAGTATAATAGAAAATTCATCGTGGAGCCACGGGCAAACCTTGTAAAATTGGTATGGCATTCAACGTGTTAATCTCGCCGAGTGAGATTCTCGCTCGTGAAATCGTTTGCTTCGCGCTCGAAAAAATTGCGATCTGCTCGAAACAAACGAAAAGAGTAGTGTAGCATGCGTCCTGAACATTTCTCTTTGTTCAAAATTTTTGGTCAAAATTATGCGTCTGACAGAAGTTGCTCGTAGGAATTATGAATGCATATATGTATAGGAAATGTTCTATAAAGTGTAGAACGGAAGATGGAATTCAGGTGTGAAAAATAAAATTGAAGCGATTAAAATATTAATAACAGTATATTTAAAACAATTTAACAAAAACAACTTAAACGACTTTACAACTTAGCAATTTCAACACTCTTTCTACGTTCACAATCAAAACCTTTCTTCTACGTTAGTCAAAAGCTTTCTGCCTTGCGCTCGCAGTTTCCCCGTCATATATTCTTCCAAACACTCGTTTCCTTTCATTCTAATTGTCAACCTTTCTCACTCTACACATTCGGTCACGACCACCCACAATTTCTCAGTCGCACTGTTTTCCCAAGTGCTCATCTTTCACGCCTTAGAAACATTCGAGCCCAAACATTCTGCGTTCGCACGACAATCGCCCAACTCAAGTACTCTTCAGACTTTCCCAAACTCGCATCCGCTCGATCGCATTCCTACAATCTTTTACTGTTAACGAAAATTGCTTGTAGGCACCATGGACGAAAATATGCGTTTGCCAATTTTTTTCGATCTTTCGCTTACTTCAACGTGATTGTCAATGTACGAGTAACAATACTGCGTCTCTAGCGATAGCGCGCTGTCCCTTCGAAGCACTTAGGCCAAGAGTATTCAGCGCTTAACCCCTTGACTGCTGTGAGCGCCTGTAGGCGCTCAAAAATTTTGCGTTTGTGATACTGAGAGCGCCTATAGGCGCTTCACACAGTTTGGCTTTTTGACATCAAAAATTCGCCGTTCTCGGCGCACATCGTAACTCAATCCCTGCCGTATGGTACGACCAGTACATATCAAAGTCTGCCGTAGTCAAGGGGTTAAAGGGTTAAAGCGTTGAACGGAGAAGCGTTTCGCGATCAATCCGCGTCGCAGTCGTTAATATTTCGTTTGTACGGTTTTATAATTCGCGATCTCGGACAGCTGGAGGCCGCATTTCAGATGAGTAATGCCATTTAATATTCTCGTCGCTCGGATTGATCCGGAAATGTCACGACCCGCGACGGTACCGTGGGACGTTAAAAATAACGGGGCTGCGCTCGCGAGACAGTTCAGGATTGGTTCCTCGATACTAATGTGACGTTTCATGGTCCCTGGCTCTCGCTGTGATTTCCTGAAGGAATGCTTCGTTTATGAGCAATCAGGGAGCGAAATTAATCCGGCAGAACTAATAAATTTCTCATTAAAATTTAACAATATATTTGTTCGTACGTGTATCAATGGTTAAAAAGGTATTCCTGTGTCACTGTATATTTGTACCCGTGCCTCATTTATCTATTTCTGTATATCAGACAGAAGTACAAATACAGAGAACAAAAAAAAAGAAACAATATAATCGTAACGAATAGAACGTTAACGTGAAGCAAAAGCGTGAAAATTTCCTGTCGCTTAACAAAACTTTCGTTTAACTCTTTGGGATACGGCGGGATTAAAAAAGTCCCACGTTTTCAATGCATGGTAATGCATGATGGGACATTTTTAGACCCACCTCGAAATATTGCAATAACTACATGCGCATAAGTTTATATTTAGTTTTGCTTACGTAAAGCAGTTACTAATACCATAAAAAGATATTACAAATACGTTTGCTTGTGTTGGCAAGTTTCAACGTGTCAGTACTTTGTTAATAAAAACATACCAATTTTGTTTAATTTAAAACTCAACGAAATTTCTGCGCAACATGGGTCTATTTATTCTCTGAAATCGTGTGCCTCAAAGAGTTAACCGAGAAAAGTTACCCTTCTGAAAACGAAGTCGTGGTACCTGATAACCAGAATTTTCACGAAAAAATACGGATACGCGAGAATGCTTTTTGCAAGCATCGTACATTTCCGGCGTACCAGAACCGACTTTCAACGCGGGCGCACTTCGCGGGCGCACTTCGCGGGCGTGCATATTTCTCCAGCGATCACCCGACCCGACGAGCGTCCTCCATTTTGTCGGGAGTCCGCGGGCGTCCAATGATGCAGCCTCTCGAAATTGATACACTCGTTGCGCTGCACGCACAATCGCTACGAAATGGCCTCTCCATGAAACAGTCAAGTTTCTGGGATCGTATACCGATGGATTTGCATCGGACGGCACACGATGATTGCCTTCGACTGCAATCGAACAAAAGGACCGGCTATATCGGCGAAACGGGGTCAAACTCGTATCGATAATGAGACGCTCTCTGCCACACTCGACTCCGTCTTAACCCTACGAGTACTGCAACTCGCAGAACCATGCCCGAGTCATTTCTGACTCTCACCGATATTGCACAAGGTATCATAAGAAACTGACCTGTGTCGTCTGTCTTGGCACCTCTTATCGTGGATTTATGATGCGTGTGTCAAGGCGATTATCACTTTGCAATTAACACAAATAACGTCGTCACTGATCCTATAAACAGAATCTGTACTCTAGCTAACGACTATTTTGCGAACGCTGATTTCTTTCTTAGTTCTTTCCAATAGTTCAAAACTGCAGCACACGAATTCGCAATTAATAATCTTATTACTTAATCTTATTAATAATCTTCAGCCTCCGTGATTCGTAAGTATACTCATACTTTACCATCATACGACCATAGTTCGATTCACTGTACAACTATCTTTTACCATCATCATTGTTTCATCAACGGGCTACCAGTATCACAACTTACATTAAGTTGATCTCTATGGGACAACGTGCGACTCAGATTATTTTGTTACTCATAACTTTGTCGTACACTTTAAAAAGGACCTAGTAACCGTTTAATAAATAATAAATAAATTTATACTCTGTTCGCGAAACTTCACGGATGACTATAATCGTAGCTCGTAGCGAAAGGGTTCACATCCGTTTCCAATTGTCTTCAAGAGCCTGGGCTAACTATTTGCATATCTGAAGAGATCATCGGCGCGTTGACGAATTTACTATGACGGCCGTTAACTTGGCGTTCGTTCGAAAACTTTCGCGTGGCTGTCGAACTTCCAGAACTTGCTTTCGATTGCGCGGCGCGTCGCTTAACTTCCGGGGTCGATGATGCGTCGCCTTCGGGCGTTACGTTCTCGTTCCTCGAGCTGGTTCCCTCCTCTCGTGAACGCGATCGTTGGTTTCAGGAGATAGCGACCAGTGGAGAAGAAGATACTTTTTCTTTTTATTATTATTTATTAAACGAACACTAGACCCTTTTAAAAATTTTAACATGTACATATGAGTATACTTATTTCCTTAACGTCCCCACACACATTTTGTATATATCGCTTTTCTAAGTCTTAAATAACAACCGTGCTTAACCCTTTCTATTGAAATGTTTCACTGGAAACACTTGATACATTAGATTGATTTTTACTTTATTTTAATTATCTTGTTCAATATAGTAAAATATCTGAAAACCATTCTTAATTTGTAGAGTTAAACTTCTTAAAGGAAGAAGAGTTAGAACCTCATTGCGCGATAGTTTGACTAACGATATTTTAATAAAGTTTATTATACGGTGAATCAGCATTGGTCGCTTATTTCTATAATGTCCCCACAGCAAGTTGGTTGATTTGGGAGAATTTACGCTTTGAATAAACAGAGAAATTCGACGTAAACCTTCTTCCTGTGCAACGATCACGAATTCGATCGATTAAAAGAGCGGTTAATCTTTCAACGCGACATTTTTTACTTTACCAATTGAAACGTGTTTCTTGGAGGGAAGTATCGAGAACTTTTCAATAAAGTCGGTGGCAATGGAGACAAATCGTTGTTCGATCGTGGGTCGTCAGGAACAGAAAGCTGTTCCTGTCTGTCAACGTCTCCCTGGAGCAACGATCCCTGCTGTCGCACGAAATAAGAAAAGTTTGAGAAGTTTGCCGCGTAGGTTACGAGAAGAGATCTCGTTTCTGTTTGAAGGTTAGGGTCGTCGAATTCGTGAGCCTTCGTCCAATCAGCTCACGCGCGTGATCGAACACAAAAAAAAGTTCGTATAACTTTCGCTGAATATTCTTACGTAACTTAAACACATGAAACAATTTGAAGAAAGTCGATAAAGTTGTAAATCTTTTGATCGCAACAAACTGATTTACACGATTTTTAATTCTTTGCCTTAAAACAACGCGTGGAAGACGTGATCCTACTTTCGTCCTTAAAATGAGAACCTCGTATCAGACACGCGATGACTTTTTCTGGGCAAAAGCGAAAAACTTGTGTCGAACACGCTGTTCCATTCTACGGAATAACAGCGGGACGTTATTACTCTTCCTGTTGTAGAACCATAAAAATGTTATACGAAATAAAAAGATTAATCCATTTATTTAATAAAAATGAAATGAAACATAGTTATCAAATTCTGTGGATTTATTAACGCTAGAACTACCAGAGCAATCAAAATGACGGATTGATGATTATTCATAGCAACCTTATAAATTCACTTTACCAAGCTTCCAAAATTTACTATGATTTTCTGTAAAAGGTATAAATAAAGATTTGTTTTCTGTGTATCTGATATTTTTTCATGTAATTTTCAGTTTGATCTGTCTCATGCAAATAAGTACACTGTAATCGTCGGTAGTTCTAGTGTTAAATGGTAAATGAAGTACTATTAATGTCCACTGGTGTGCTCACAATTGTCACAATTGTGTCAAATAATGTCACAATTTGCTTGTGATGAAGTTGTTTCTGGTGACGACGCATCAGAAAAGCTTTCATCGAAAGTGGTACGCACAATCGTCGCTCGATTTATAAGGCGAAGGGTTAAGCAACGAAGGGATAAATCGTACAAAGTATGTCTGATTTTGTCGTTCTGACAGCGAGAAAACGGATTAAAGGCAACTCAGATCTCGCGAAGGAATCCTACGGACATTTTCGCGGAGGATCGTGCAGCCTGCGAGTAATTAAGAGAACGAAAGCGACAAAAACGGATCCCGTGATATCCGTTCGCCAGGCGACTTCCGTTCTGCCAGCGAACCACGGATAATCCGACGAGGGCACCCGTGACACCGGGATTTCCGACGGAAGCGCACGGATCCGCTATCGGAACGCAGCATCTCCACCAACTCTATTTCCACCTGAATTCGAACGTAGCCGATGAAACCGGCGAAAATTGAAGAAATCAAGCCGGGGACCAGATGCTCGAGATAGACCGCTGCACCATGGGAAACGGAGGTCTAGGAGCACGTGATGGGATTCTCTGATCTCTTTCCCGCGAACAGCTACGCTCCCGACTGAAAGTTTGGAAGCGCTGTGGTATTTTGAGGGTCGCCAAGATTTAAAATAGGGAAGGCACTCAGGCTCGTGTTGCCTTTGATGTCTCTGCTATAAGAAATCCATGGAAATAAAGGGAAAGTGCACGCAAACTAGGACCTCATACTAAAAACGTCCTTAGATCGATACGACTGCTGGGTGTAGAATAGTTAATACCATAACGCAAGCAATTAAGGATAGAAGTCAGATACATCGATAACAAAATTGCACTGCTGCTAATAAATACTTTGCATCTCTCGACTTTCTTAATGAATCTTACACTAAATTTCATCGTTAGCTTAACAATCTTTTGCAATCTTGTTTAACGCACTCTATATCTTTACCTCTGCAAATCAATGGGTTTATAGCCCGTGAATAAATAAATTAATGAAATGCATGCAACGCATTCACGTTGTTTACCGCGAAAGAATTAATACACACGGTATTATCTTCGAGTCGATGGAGAGTGTTTTTCTACTTTCAAGCAACGGTGTACGTTAAGAAAGAAGGCAAAGGCCGAAGGAATTCGATATTCTTGGCAAGCCGAGGGGGTCAATCGGTGAAAGAGAGTGCTCTTGCTCGCCGTTTCGCGAGGCGTTAAAAGCGTGAGCGAACGCTCGCTGAAAGGGGCCAAAGAAGCAACGGAAAGAGGTGCAGGGAGGCTGAGATAGTGAAAGAAACAGAGAGGCAGAAAGAAAAGGGTAAGCGTCGCGTTGAGAGAATGGGGAGAAGGAGGAAAAGAAGGAATCGTCGATGGCCGAATTGCCGGGGATCGGCGTGGATGGTAACAAAGAAAGTGTGTCGAGCATGGAAACGAGCACGGCGAGATTTAGTCGAGCTGGCACACGTTTAAAACGAGACGCGGCTTCCACCCCGTGATAAAAGGCCGCGGAGGCTCGGTCCGCGTCCGGAGGATTTGCCTGAGTCGAGTACAAGGGAAAACACGATCGAGCATAGAAAAGGACGGATCCGCCCTGCCGCGGTTTAGTTCTCCTGCCGCCCCTCTCTCTCTGCCGCACCCTCTCGAGCCTGACATGCGCCATGACCCGCATATAGGTATCCATAGGTAGCACTCTGGTGTCTGTGCGCTCGCTTCTCTCCTCTCACGTGGCGTGGACGTGGACAGACGTACACTCCCGTACAAAATTCATGCTAAAGCGGAAAACGTTCAAATTCCATCGATGGTTTAACAAATTTCCACTAAAACTTTTTATGTTCGTGGTAAAGAGGTTAAACACTGCTGGAATCCGCTTTCATTGAAATTTACTTAATCGAGACGGTTAATTTATAGATTATTAATTATAAATCAATTGAACTATTACAATTACTTTTATTCTATTATGTATATGCTAATGGGTTTGTACCCGTAAAATTAATAAATTAAAATTAAATATGTCTGTTTAACCCTTTTGCATGCGGAAATTTGTGGAATCAGTATCGTGTGACTATCGAGTGTCGCCATGGAGCGCAAAGGGTTAACACAACGGTGATTTGTACAATTTGAATTTACTACTCGTTCCAAGGAATACCTATAAGAATGTTAAAAACAGAAGGAATTTTAAATTGCACTGAAAAAGCTTGACGGGAAATGTATAATATATAAATAGAGAAGCGATTATAAGCTTCCAGTCTGAAGCAACGAAAAGAATTTGATTAAACGCGACCACAGAAACGCGGGCGTATCTATACTGAAAGCCAAGCTTTCTGTGTAGTCTTCATCGCTGGCAGTGAAAATACCCATTTGCATAAAAGCCCGGTCTACTTATTAGCCACGTACACCGGTCACGAAACATGGGAGAGAGGAATAGGCCGGGCGGGGGATCCATTGTCCGCGCCACGCCACCCTTCGCAGTCACGATAAATCCGGTTGGAATTCGTTGATGAAACGCACAGGTCGGTCGAGTGCCGGCGCGTTTGCTGGCCGGCAGGTATATTAAATTTCGCGACGAACAGCGTCCCGACGTGACGTGCACGCCTTTTGTCCCTTGGATCCGGGGATCGATCCCGATGCTCGTTCTCGGTTCCCATTCACGCGTCGTTCTCCGCTTCGTGATTGTTCAGACTTGTCCCGCCGCGTGTTTCTCTGCGATTCCTGTTGGCGCGCAAAAAAAAAAGGTCCAACAATGAAATTGCTGGCGATCGAAAGAGCTAAAGCTGTCTTTCGTGTATGTAGCTTACAATCGGACGAACGAATTGATTGTTGCTATAGCTTCTTGCGATTGATACAACGATGGCTCGGCTAATATTCAGTAACTATTGGTTTTGGTGTTCTATTGTCGCTCGAATTACGAATTTCAATAATTCGTAATGTCCATATATTGTAAGTTATACTCGAACGAATCAAGTAGGTAGTTTCTTATATTAGTAAATGGAAGTAAATGTATTCAAACGCGTAGGCTGATTATTTTTCGTACCACTGTAATTCTTGTTGGCGCGAAAGAAAGGCCCAACTGATCGTTGCTATAGTTTTTTGCGATTGATACAACAATGGTTCGGCTAATATTCAGTAACTATTGGTTTTGGTGTTCTAATGTCGCTTGAATTACAAATTGCAATAATTCGTAATGTCCATATGTCGTGAGTTATACTTGAGCGAATCAAGTAGGTAGTTTCTTATATTAGTAAATGGAAGCAAATGTATTCAAAGGCGACTAGGCTGATTATTTTTCGTACCACTGTAATTCCTGTTGGCGCGAAAGAAAGGTCCAACTAATCGTTGCTATAGTTTCTTGCGATTGATACAACAATGGTTCAGCTAATATTTAGTAATTATCTATTTTGGTATTCTATTGTCGCTCGAATTACTAAATTTTGGTAATAGGTAATGTCCATGTATCGCGAGTCATACTCAAGAGATTCAAGCGAGTAGCAGTTTCTTACATTAGTAAGTGGAAAGAAATGCATTTAAAGGCAACTAGGTTGATTATTTTCCGTACCACTTCTTAAAAGTATCGAAGTCAGCAATAGTATCTAACCCAAGGTAGAAACCTAAAAGTAATTGTATCGTGTAGCGCTTGCGCTCAAAGTAATACCTCCATTTCGAATTCACTGGGAATCGTTTCGTTGCGCATTCGGTGTCTGCCCTGCAACGGGAGCGACTCGATCCTGATGAAAAGTACGGTCGCCAGCAGGGAATAGAACGAGATTTAATTATTTCTGCTGCAGAATCAATCTCGAAAGGTATCCACTCTTATTTAACTCGAGCGAACACATCGAGCGACGCGCGCAATTCTTTTACGGCCCCCATTAGAGGACGCACACGTTCGTCCCTTTAATGGAAATCGAACGGGAAACGCGTGGATTTCGCTGGCCTCGGCGCCCGGGATATTTATAGAGATCGGCGGACTCATTTTTCCGCTAAATTTCGCGGCGAGGGATTACGCGGCGTGACACGCACGGTCTCTATCTCCTGGAACCCGGAGGGCACACCCTTTCGCGATGTAAATCGAACGCGGTTGGATCGATTTTTCGCTTCCTGCCGCCTGTCACACAACGAACAAGGATATTGTTGAACTTCGTCCCTGCAAAGGTTCCGTATTTTAAATACGGAAGGTCTGTTTGTTGGCCTGGGCCTTATTTTTTATGTATGACGGTCTACGACTCTGCTGGTGGGACGGAAGCGATGATGCACCCCTGCGCGATGTTTCCTGAACTTAACTTAACCCTTTGCACTCGAGAGGTGACTGTTGATCATCAAATGATAGTTTCGCAAATTTTAGCGACGCAAGACCGTCCGAAACGCAACACGCAAGCTTAATAAAGACAAATTAGAAACGACAAATGAGCGAATTAATTACTCAAATGACAAAATTATGTACTTTAACCCTTTAAGTACTGAATACTCTTGGCCTAAGTGTTTCGAAGGAACGGCACGCTATCGCTGGAGACGGAGTATTGTTACTTGTACATTGACAATCGCTTTTCAGTAATCGAAAGATCGAAAAAATTGTCAAACGCATATTTTCGTTCATGGTCCCTACGAATAATTTTCGTCAACGCTAAAAGGTTAACCCCGAAACGTGTGGCCACGGAAAAACTCATAAGGTGAAGGAAATAAAAATTGACAAACGCATATATGCGTTCACAGTCCCTATGAGCAACTCCTGTCAGACGCATATATGCGCCCATAGCACTAAAAGGGTTAATTATTATACTTTAATTATATATTTCACGTATTTTGTTAAAAAGCAATCTATCAGTCGATCAGATTTTCTGCGAGATCGGCGCCTACTCACGAACCAGATTGTACGCGTATCGAAGGGTTGGCAGAGGGTTTGAAAAACAGAGAGTTGTTGGAGGACAGCCTCGGAGTGGGAGGAAGAAGGGCAGAACAACTCGTTTTACAACAAGTCCCGTCGACACTGACGCGGACAATCGAAATTATCTCACTGATGCGCTGGCATTGTGCAGAAAATTGTGCCAACAAAAGGGATCACAGGACGCGTTTCGAACACACTTCGCGCGACATTCTGCAACTCGAGCGGACTTCACCGCGACGAATCACCGTTCGTCCGGCAGGCCTCTCGACGCGCACGATGACGATTTGAAAATTCAGGGATCGCAGACGCAACTGGGCGACCTGTTGAGAACACGCTTCTGCGAAGTGGAGCAGGGAAAAAATAAAGGAGAAAACTTCGCCAGCGTTTCGCTTTGCAAAGTTGAAATCCAATCTCTGTTTTTAATTTGTTTTAATCGCTATGAAAGAGTACCGATGATTGGATGACAGAGTCCAGTAGGATAGAGACGCTGAATTCATTAATCGACACTGTATCACATGCAATTTATGTTTACGTCATCATGTTCATAAAGAGTTTCTAGCTGAGTTACAAATAAAATAAAAAAATAATAAATGATAAATAAAAATATGTTGGTTTTATAATAAATTTATAATGAATTGGTTTCGTATCCTCGTTTTTATTCGTTCTTAATTCTATAAATACTATCCTACCAACCATAGAAAAAAAATTGCATCGCTAAATGCAACGTACAAACGTGACGTACATATAACATATGTACGTAAAAAAGTAAAGCATTTTAATTTGAAAGCTTGTTACGTGAAATTTTTCGAATTCGGAGAAATGAAACAGTCGCAGCAGCGAATTTCAATTTCTTTTCTACGAACCAATCAATTAATTACGAAAGCTTCTCCGATGTTTCGCATGGAACAGCCGGGACAGAAGAATAAAATTTCACGAGTGCCGTTGCTCTTATCGTTCAACTTGAGTTGGAGGAAGTGGAATCGAGTCTGCAGCGAAATAATTAATCGTCGCTTCTTAGCTGGAACCCAGGCACAGGAACGACGGTCGTTCGCAGATGAATTTCATTCGAGGTTATCCGTGAGCAAGCAGTCGACTCGCGGACCAATGTTTCCGGTCGCCGGGAACAATTTAACGTGGCGATTTGTACCGGTTTAACGTATAGGAAATTTCTGCTTTTATTTTATTTAGTAGTGCGAGATGATAGGGCTCAGGTGTGAATAAAATAAAGTGAAGTGATTAGAATATTAATAAATGTTTATATTTAAAATAGTTTAGTAACAACTTAATGATTCCTTCAGAATCACACTCTTTTTGCCTCCGCAGTCAAACTCAAGCTCTTTCTGTCTTTACAGTCAAATCCTTCATGCCTCTATAGTCAAACTCTTTCTGCTTTCACAGTCAAACTCTTTCTGCCTTCACAGTCAAGCTCTCTCTGCCTTCACAGTCAAACTCTTTCTGCTTTCACAGTCAAACCCTTTTTGCCTTCACAGTCAAGCTCTCTCTGCCTTCACAGTTAAACTCTCTCTGCCTTCACAGTCAAGCTCTCTCTGCCTTCACAGTTAAACTCTTTCTGCTTTCACAGTCAAATTCTTTCTGCTTTCACAGTCAAACTCTTTCTGCTTTCACAGTCAAACCCTTCGTTTCTCGATAATCAAACTCTTTCTGCCCCGCGCTTGCATTTTCCCCGTCGTATATTCTTCCAAACACTCGTTTCCTTTCTTTCCAATTGTGAATTGTCTAATTGTCAATTCCTCAGTCGCGACGTTTTCTCAAGAGAAAAAGAAATAAGAACGAAGAAAACAAAAATTGACAAGAGCATATATGCGCCCATAACACTGAAAAGGTTAATTCTGAAAAGAGATAGGCAGGGTTCGGAAAAGCTCGCATCTGAATTCAGATCCGAAAGCGAATCCCATGGCGGTGCTGCGAGCGGAAAATAACCCAGTAATATTCCGTCCATACGGAGCTCGTCCTTCGCACCCTCCCTTCTCTCTCTCTCTCTCTCTCCCTTTCCCCTTCTGCCACGCTTCTTATCCTCCCTTTTTACGCTTCCGTTAGGAACTGCGCGGCGTGGGTGAAAGCAAACGAAATCCGGCGTTCCGTCTCGAAAACGGAAGGACGAAACGGCATTCGCGAGGAGGTGAGAGAGCTGTCTGCCAGCCAACGTTAACCCTTTCATCGATCGGCTGGCCAGCGGCTGGTAACAATGTTTGCTTAACGCCAATTCACTGGCAGCGTGGTTCGTCCAGAGGCCTCTTTACCTCTTCTTCTTTACGAACGACTTCGGGAGGTATCAACCACGGGACCGATGTCAAGCATAGAAATGACAGCGAGTGGAATAGATAGGTATTCTACTGAGACCTTAAGCTCTCGAGACAGTTCGTATCGATTTTCGAATAAGTAAGGAAACTTTATAATTGTAGGAATACGATCGAGTGGATGCGAGTTTAGGAAAATGTGAAAAGTGCTTGAATTGAGCGATAGTTGTACGAACATAGAATATTTGAAATTGAATGTTTCTGAGGCACGAAAGATAAGCACTTGAGATAACTGAGCGACTGAGGATTTTTGGTGAACGTGACCGAATGTACCGAGTGAGAAAGGTTTAGAATTAGAAAGAAAGGAAGTGAGTGTTTGGAAAATGCGTGCGCGTGACAAAAAGAGTTTGACTGTGAAAGCAGAAAGAGTGTGATTCTGAATGTAGTAGTTGCTAAGTTGTAAAGTCGTTTAAGTTATCATTAAACTTGTGGCTGTTATGGAGAGTGTGAGAGAGAAGGAAAAGGAATGAGAAGGGGTGTTTCGTCCGGGACCTGCTAGTGGACTCATCAGTAAGGCTTACCTATCAGGCCCCTGCCTTAGACACAGGGATAGAAAGGGACAGGTTAGAACTCATACATATAGGAACCGTGACCCGGCTCGAGCACTTGCGAGAAAGATGCTCGCTAGCTCCCTCTTAGTGGCGAGTGTAGGAAGGTCGCCACAAATAATTTTAAATATACATTTATTATATTCTAATCACTTCATACCTGGGCCCTATCATCTACTCTACTAAATAAAGTAAAAGTAGAATTTTCCTATATAATTGTTTGTTTCGGAAGGTTCACAGTATCTCCTATACTCTCGTGGCGTACAAAACGAAACATGTGATTTCGTCAATCAAAGGGTTAAGGGTGGTTTTCACGAAGATGCATGCGAATAAATATGTAGCATATATTGTTTGCACGATACCAGTTTACGGTACCGTATCTGGCATGGTTAATATCGGTCTCGGTCCGGCCAGGAGAATTTGATGTTATTCATGGAGGTGGTATTTAAACGGAATTGAATGGGGTGGAATGGAAACACAGGATTGTATTTCATTTTAACAGGCTTCCCAGCAAATTGCTCAACGGCGAATTCAGACCGTCACGCTTTATTATTTATGCTTCAGGTTTTAGGGACGCGGCAGATAACACCACTGTCTAGGCTCTCTATTAAAAACACGAATATATTTCCATTCGCTTTGAATAATTTGCAGCCCCATTAATTCTTCGACGAATTTTCAACGCTCCTCTTTCATTACATAAACAACGCGTATGAAATACCTCACCCGGAAACATTCACAATATTTCACAAAAATATTTCGCGTTCCGAATATAATCTGGCAATAAAGCGTTTGGAATAAAATTAAGCCGTCGTAATTAAACAAATTTATCACAATTAATTGTTTCGTCGATAATTATCCGACATCACTGCGACGTTTAACGTTTTCCCTAAAAACAGCTCACGATTCAGCGTTCGAAAAATGAGTTGGATCGGTTCTCACATTAAATCTCGTGCAATTGAATCTCGAGAGTATAGGAAAGGTTATAAATGAAAAAAGGAAAAGAAAGAAGAATGAATAAAATAATAAATATACGTGTATTTAATAAAACTAAAACGACACAAACGAACATAAAATAACAAACCACGCCTATGATTCGTAAACTACACAGTTCTTTTCTCTACGCTGGCTACTTAGCCTCTTCAACACTCTTTCTACGTTCAATACTTTCTGTCTTCACCGTCTAATACTTTCTACCTTCACCGTCTAATACTTTCTGCCCCGCGCTCGCATTTTCCCCTTTATACATTCTTCCAAACACTCGTTTCCTTTCATTCTAATTGTCAACCTTTCTCACTCTACGCATTCGGTCACGACCACCCACAATTTCTCAGTCGCACTGTTTTATCAACTTCTCATCTTTCACGCCTTAGAAACATTCGAACCCAAACATTCTGCGTTCACACGACAATCGCCCAACTCAAGTACTCTTCCGACTTTTCTAGCCTCGCATCCGCTCGATCACATTCCTACAAGAGGGAAAATTCGAATGGAAAACCAATCTTTCGCAATCCTGCGTCCGCATTTGCATTAGCATTTGTCCGATTTGTTAGTCGATTAAGTTCGTCGATGAATTCTCGCAGCTTCGCGTTCGTGTTCGTCGCGTAATATGTTTTACGAGTTACACGCGGTCGAACCTCGAATCAAATTTCGCTCCACCCCCGTCTGAGAAGGGTGGCGAGAGGAGGAGGGCGGCGAGGCGCCGCGACGCCGTGCGTCGAGCTGCGGGTCTCGCGTGAGAGCCGGAAATTCACGGTTTTCCATTGCTTTCAAGCCACGGCGATAATGGCTGGGCGATTTTACGATAGCGAAAGGACTTTAAGCGCGCGCCGACGATATTGCCGTAAAGTAGTTCCATTCAATTTACCGGCCACCGGTTCTGTCGGCGGCGTTAATGCTGTCTGGTTTGTAAATTTCAGCGCGACCACGGTTATTAGCAACCCGTTAACGTTGTAGAACGTCTTGTATCGGCGAGCTCCGGCTGAGAGAATTCTATCGTTCGTGGTAGGCAGTGATAGGCAGTATCGTATGTCGAATATATGCGTGAAGAAGTCATAGTGTGAACAAGAGAGTTTTTTAAGCGGCAGAACATGCGATATAGAGAGTGTTAATCATAGAGAGAGAAAGAGAAAGAGAAAGAGTATTATAGAACATAATTATATAGGTTAGATAGTATCGTAAATTATTGTATTAGCGTTATTGTATTAACTTTAAATGTTTGGACTGGAGTGTTTCTAAGGCGTGAAAGATGAGCACTGGAGAAAACTAAGCGACTGAGGATTTTTGGGTGAACGTGACCGAATGCATCGAGTGAGAAATGTTTAGAATTAGAAAGAAAGGAAATAAGTGTTTGGAAGAATATATGACGGGGAAAATAAGGGCGCGTGGCAAAAAGAAATGTGATTGTGAAGGAAGTCAGAACGTAAATAATAGTTGCTAAGTTGAAAAGTCGTTTAAGTTATTATCATTAAACTATTTTAAATATATTATTATGTTCTAAGCACTTCGCTTTATTTTATTCACACCTGAGCCCTATCATCTCAATTTACTAAATAAATAAAATTAGAATTTCTTACATATATGCGCCCATGACAGTCAAAGGCTTAATGCATCGACAACGTATCTAGGTTGACATTTTTATCAACCTTCAGATTAAAAACGCGCAATCGCTATGGCGCACGTAGATCACACGTAGCGGAAGGGTTATAGAATTCTGTGTATAAAAGATGGTAATTTTAACATTTTGCCTGCCGACAAGGCCAAAGGAATCAGCCTATCTATTCTCATCACCGTATGGCGTAGCGAATGAATTACGGGACCGGTTCAATCTACGCGGTCTTTAACGAAGGAAAATATGAAAAAATTACGGTTCGCGCAACTTCACGATGGAATTCAAAGGGGATGGAATGAATAGGCGGCGGATAGAATGAAAATAAAGGTTCGCGGAAATTCTGATGAATAGTTCTGCCTGGCCTTCCTGGAAAACAAGGCGGTTGCTCGCGGCTGCCATGTTTCATTCTCGCCGACGCTTGTTTCTCTGCGAACAGAAACCAAAAAATGCCGGTTGCCGAGGAAATTCAATAGAGTTCGTACGTTTGACGACTATACCAGGACTTGATGCAGGTCTGCGATTTTTTGTTGTACGATTCTGTTCGTACATATACCTGTCTTTGTTATTTCAATTAGAAAAAGCAATTACAAACATACGAACGCGCGTTAAAAAATTGCCTAATAAGGGTGGATTGATAACCTTTTCCCTTTGTTTTATATTTTTTCATTAAATTCTACTTTGCGGAATCTCCTGTAATCATAGGCTTTTCGAGTAAACGGGGAAAGGGTTTTAATAAGTTACCGTGAAAATTAGCGAAACTCATCTTCAACCGACGAAAAGAAAGATTAAATTAACCCTTTGACTGCTAAATACTGCCGATCGAAATGCTCCGTTTGGACAGTGCTTTATTAACAATTGTATTGTTCTAAATGTGAGCGAGGAAAAATTGACAAACGCATACACGAGTCCATAGTTCACACGAGTAACTCTTTCCAGAGATGCATATGCATATAGGAAATTTTATTTTTATTTAGTGAGAAATGGTAGTAGGGTTCAAGTGTGGGTAAAATAAAGTGAAGTTCTTAGATAATATTATAAATTTAAAATAGTTTAATAATTTAATATGTTTGGAGCTCCGTCGTGTATCATTTTTAACCGAACCGACTAAAAAGAAAATTGAGAACCGCTGATCCAGAGGTTTAATCGTCTAACCAAATAAGAAGCGAGACACCAGCTTTAAAAAGCACTGCTTCTATTCTTTCTCATACGTTTCAATCGCAACTAAGTAATCCGATTTCGCACGGATTGGTTCCGAGCAAAGATTGGACCTTTGACTGGCTCGATTCGAGTCACCTGTAATTGTTTGATAAACGTGCACGCTGAAACTGTACGCGTATTAGTTCCGATCTATCGCAACAGGACGATACGATCTCGGTGCAGTGGACGACAAGCTGGTGCAACTTCTAATTCGTCGCGACGTAGCTCGAAGCACGTTTGAACGTTGTCTAAAGCAATTTCGATCGCGACTTAGTCGTCCGCGTTCGAAGCAGTTTCAGCGTAGCTTCGCGGTCAACAGGGTTCCGGTTCGGCTCGAAGTGAATTTAATCCCTCTACGGATGACTAAGTTGTGCGTAAAATAAATTTATAGGATGTAAAGTCGGACGCGGAACGGCTGCGGTCGTTCGCCGCTAGATAGTGTCAGTTACCTCGCTGGACACCTTGGAGTTTCGACTGGACTGCGTGAAGCATTGAATTCAAGTTTTAATGGAATTTCATAAACCAAAATCATGTTTCTGTGCACGCGTATGTGTTTGTTTTACATGTTTTATATAATTTATGTATCACTATATTATATCACAAAAGAAACATACGCGGAACGATTGAAAGAAGTCTGGTAACACCATTTTTAAACGAGAGAGTAGTATTCGCAGAAAAGTGAAATAATCGATTTATCGTTCTAGTTTTGCTAACGTCAGGACGAGGTAGACGTGAAACTTTGATAAGCCTTGGAGGAATATAAAAATGTAGCACTTTAAGAAGGCTTGAACAGAAGATTAAACTATTGACAAGTTTACAAAAAAATGTCACGTCGGATAGTGTCCACCTAGATTTCAAAGGCTGAAGGTTCAAGAAAGATAGGATGGGGATCGCAATTATGATCCAATAGACCCATACTTTCCCCATAGAGGAAAGTATAGATCCATATTATCCCGTCGAGCCACAAAATAGTTCGCTTACAATTAATAAGAGAACCCCTCGGCACGTAGAACGCGCGCGGGTCGCGCCGCGCAAGTGGAACAAGTAAGTAGTTACACCCACTTGTTAGTCAGCCACGCCTTTCTAACGAGCCGAGTTGGACGCGAAGTAGTTCATCCCAACCACTAGCCGGTCCCGTTACCGGGGCAAAGTTCAGCAGCCGGTAATCTCCGTGATTCTCAGCGTGCTCTCGCGACCAAGTAACGATGGTTGCAGCCGCCTCTCCTCTCGTTCGATTTCCCGGATTTCAAGCCCATACCGTGGCCTCCTCTCTGTGCGCCTCTATTATTCGGCCACTCGAAAGCCACTCGAGATATCTGAGGCTGCTCGACGATCATCCTTCACGAACCAGTCTCTCGATCGTTGCTTGGCCGTTTCTCTGGAAATACCGAAGCCACTTCCGTTCGCGGTGGTCCCTCGATCCCTCGAGGTCGAAGAGAATGGGGTGGAAAACATTTGATCGCGTTCCACGCTCGCCACGATCGCTCAGCCACTCGCAATGTCGTGGCGATAACAACGATGGTCTAACAGTTCAAATTCCCAATGAGATCATCATTACTATCCCTACTCTAAGCTGATAATTCATCAGTGTGCAGGGTTTTCGGGCGAAGCTAGGAGAAAATTGAAGGGGTGATTCTATGCAACATTCTAAGACGAAAATCAAGAGTAACAATATTGCGTTTGACGCTTTGTTTATTAGTTATAAGCAACTAAAAGATCGGGCTATCTTGACGTTGCCTACCGTGTTGCCCATTTGCCTGCTCTCAGGCGTAAGGCAGCTCGTTTTCTTTAATTGCTTATAACTCATAAACAAAGCGTCAAACGCAATATTGTTACTCTTGATTTTCGTTTTAGAATGTTGCATAGAGTCACCCCTTCAATTTTCTTCTAGCTTCGTCCGAACACCCTATGTAAGACGCAGCAAAAACAGCAGTATTCAGTCTCTGTCGAACTACAATTATGCCAACATATTGTGAATATTATAATAAATGTGTATTTTATGGAAATAAAGAGATGGTTGTTGGGCTACGGCTCAGCGACTTGTTTCTTTTTTTTTTTTTATTTCGTTTCAACGTTATTTCACGTGACACTGGTGTCGTAAATTCGCGTGACTCGTATCGCTGGAAGAAGGTGGGGATCTCGCGGGGATCGTAACGAGGCGGATGAATAACGCCCGAATCAGCGTGGGCCGCAATAAAACTTGCATACGATGATCGCCGGGCCTGTACGATGGAGATAGCCGCGGTTAACGCGGCAGACCGGGCCGGGTATAAAGCGGAACGACGCGTAGCGCGTGAAACGAGTCTAGGCCAGCCACGTTCTAACAATCAAATCATTGTTTCGACCGTGTGTGTATTTTACGAGTTCTGCCAGGGCGTACGAGCGGCGCGAGGCGACGCGACGCGACCACGACGTACCGTTCCCTTGGCGAAGGGATACCTACAGTAGCGGACAAAAGTTAAAGACCAAAGGGTCAAAGAAAACAAATTAATTGATTAATAAGAAATAGCACGATAAATAAAATTCGTATTCCATGCTGATCAATAAATACGGTTCTACCATAATGATGATAAAAATAAGTACAGTAGCGGACAAAAATTTAAGACCAAGAGGTTAGAAAAAATAAAGTAATTCGTATATGAGGAACAGCTCAATAAACAAAGTTCATCCTTTGTACCAATCAATAAATGGATGTATAGGTAATGTTTAGAAACCATGGTACTCTGTTTTGTAATATTCTCTCATCTTAAACTTATGCTCGCTATTGTACACGAGCAATATTTACATACCATAAAGCTGCGCTTTGCATCATCCTGTCATCTTAAACTTTTGTCCGCTACTGTACCTGTTCGTTACTCGCTCGACTTGTCGCCGTAACGCCAGCCGTGTAATAAAACAGCCGCTGTAAACAGTATGGATACCGAACGGCCGACACTCGACGGATTACAGCAGGGACCGAACGGCCGAGTATATCCTTCGACGGTTACGACCAGAGCGCGGAGTATCGACTTCCATCCCGTGAAACAAGAATCGATACTCGCATCGTAGGACGCCTCGATGGTCTCTTTCACGATGACTCGTCGCATGTTCGATCTTCTCGGTTGCTAAAACATCGAGCGACTCTGAGAATTTGAATGGGTCTTGAATCGAAACGATCTCGCGGCTCGTTCGTGTCTACTTCTTGAAGGTGTAGAGTCTTTATTTATAATATAATACACGATTTGATTTGACGTGGTAGCAACGTGTATGTGGATTGACTAACGGTATTATATTCAGGCCCTGTTGCGAACTGTTTAACCGTTTGAGTCCCAAGCAACGCGATCGCGCTGTTGAGATTTCATGTCAAGAAAACCCAGCACATTTCGAACGTTGTGGACAACTGACGGTGCGTTACCGATTGTCGAAGCGCGCTCAGATTTACTGAAGCAAGTACATCACACAGTTCCTTTTAACCCTTTCATTGCTATGGGCGCATATATGCGCCCAGCGAAAACTATCTCTGTGGCCTGTGGGCGCACATTTGCGCCCAGCACAAGCCGTCGATATAGACTATGGGCGCACATGTGCGCTCGGCGACGGCTTTGATCATTTACTGCTGTCTTACTGAATTTGTCAAGAAATTACTTTATCATATCCGTGTAACACTCAGAAACAACATACCTTGTTGCTTATCAACAAGAAAAACCGAAATCTCGTTTATTTCGTCAATTTTCGCTATATCTTAAATTCGTTTCATCTGTTCCCAGACAAATGTTATTGTCGGCCGATGCGTATGTTTTATTAGTTTTCCTTGACCGTCCGAAGATATACACGAAGTGTTCAATATGCTAATAAATACATTATAATTATCAAATTATGGCGTTTCAAAACTTTACTCTTGATGAATAAACAATATACATTGAAGATAAAAAGTATTTAAAAAATTAAAAAATATTAATTTTGGATTGGATAAAGTAACAGTAATTCGATTCTGTATTATATTAAAATTGAATACACCGCCGAACAGTTTCAGATTGCTTGAAAAAGTATTCAGTCCCCAGCGATAGCTATTGCCGGCTGCACGCCGTTGACGCGAAGCGTTTCGGCTCAGAGTATTCAGCAGTCAAAGGGTTAATGTAAATAGTACATTTTACAATAGATAGAATATTATAATAATGCATGCATAATCACATTACAAAATAATGTGAGGGTTACTTTATTCTACTTTACAAAATAGCCTTTCGTTTTAAAATACGGTTGCTGTCTTACTGACTAACTGCCCTTTTCCTCATGCTTTATGGGCGCATCCCCACTTTGCACTTTCCTAAAAACAAACCCGCCGTTGGTGCGGGCCTGGAAAGTGTTAGTGGCCGTGACCGAGTCTCGCGCGTACTCGGTCCCAACCCTTATTGAAGACATCTGGTTTATGGGGGCCCTAATGACCACTCTGGCCATCGTCACCCCTGATTATCTGGTTCCTCTTACAATAAAAATTTAAATACAAGCGCTATTGCATCGCTTGGTATATCTCGACATAAAATAAAACAAGCACTATCGCGCTGCTTGGGTCTTTTCGTATTCATTTGAAGAAAGCGCGGTCGCGCTGTTTGGTATTCTTCGACAGTGTTTTTTCAATACCCTCTGGGACTCAAACGGTTAATGCAGCCTTTTAGAACACCCGCAGAGGTTCCATGTCACCACAGGGGGGAAAAATTTGGTCGGACGTTCGCTCGATCTTCCGGCCATCGAACGCGAGAACGGAGAGGCGGAGGGTGGGTGCAATTTCTCGGTTATGAGCGCACAGATTGCGTGAATATCGCGGGCGAAAAGAAACTCGTAAAGAATCGTGACGCGAATATTAAGGCGAGGGGCGTTTTACGTCACCTTTAGTATCCCGCGGGGGATGCAAGTCCCGGAAAATTGGTCGAACTGGTGTCGTTTCGTCGTAGCCAGAGTAAATTCGATTGAGCGTAGACATCGTTGTCCTTTCTCGTTCGACGTTCGCGGACTTTTACCCTTCTATTTTCGTCCATTTACAGTTTTCTGCTAGCTTTTTGTCCCGTGACAAATGGTCGGACTCGATGGAAAAGCGACACACGCCGAGAACGGTTGTGCTTTTAATAAAGACAGCGAGTGAGAATCCGATTCTGTTTCTTTTTCGAACTGTCAATAGAGTGAAAGGCTTGATAAGCGATCGGGTAATCGCGAAATTAGAGGTGGTGAATAATTGGTACCACAAATATTCTTAGTATCATAGGTAAAGTTGATTATAATATTCCAAGACTGAAAATAAGATCTCCACTAATATTTCGACCTAAACATTCCGTTTAAAAATTTACTCAGATGGACTCTGTTAATCGAAATTTATCTGTAGCAAATTATCATACTGCTGTGATTGATCTTTTCGCTCATGATCCAACTGTCTTTAAACATTCGTTACTCAATCTGTTCAATAATTTGTAATTGCAATTCTTAGCCTTTTTGCGTAATTGTCGTACTGTATAATATAATCCAATATTTATTTTGTTACAAATAATTATATACAGATTATAATTTTATATATTCGAAGGACTTTAGCCCGTTCATTGTTAAATAAAGAAATAAATAAATATTTCAAGCGAACAGTAGTCCCTCTGTGAACTCAAGAGGCAACGCTATCTGAGGGCGCCCATTTCATGCATTACAGCGGGATATTTGCCCACAGAAATTGCACGTCAGCCCGTATCTTCTCGCGTGCAACGAAGATCGATGGAGCTACACGTTTCTCCAAGTCCTCGTGTCAGCCGTCGCGCTTCGATTATCGTCCAGGGACAATATCTCAACCGGTGAGTCGCGAGAGGACAAACGTGATCGTTGAATTTCATCGAAGGAAGAACGTTCGCGTGGTTGACCGGAAGCGGCGGGAATCGCATTTCGTAGACACTACTATCGCGGAGCTAATTCCTCCGAGGGGTTCCTCGAGAAGAATCTTGTTTCCTCCGTTACGTCCCGCGGGATTCCCGTGGATAAAAGATGCAAAAGCTCGTCTTACCCGCGGTTCGATGGAGCAATCTCGGTAATGCGGTTAGAACTGGAAAATCAACTTCCCGGGGAAACGATCTGCGCGGAAGTATCTTTGAAGGAAAGTTTATTACACAACCCGGTTACCGTTCTTCTCGGGTCCCGACGAGAATTGTAACCTCTTGCTTCTGTTCTCCCTCCATGGAGAATGAGAAGCCGCGTTGTCTGCTTTGACGGAGGAAAATTGCAGGATGATCTTTCAATGTCTCGAAAATGAAGTAACTGCTTCTGTAGTGTTGCGAGCTTCAAAAGAATCGGACACGATGCTTGAAAGACAGCGGATCCTTTGAACGGATCGATGTAGAAACTTTGTAGAATCTAATCGATTTATACCCGAAAGAAACGCAATGAAAACCCGACTGGAGGCCAAAGTTCGTTATAATTTGTAGGAAATAAAGTTTAAGCCTTTTGCTTAACATCTTTATTATAATTTATAATCAATTAATGAGTTATTACAAAAACTGCTAATGAGCGACTGGCTAGACTATTCTTCGGTTTCTTCCCGAAAAACGCACAGACCCATTAATTAGTTTTGTTAATTAATAGATGGAGTCGTTGCTCCGATGTGTGTGTATTTCTAACATAATTCTAATTTCAACTTTGTAACTCTAATTCGAATCTAACTCGGATCCAACTAGAACCGGTAGTACTTCGTTTAAATATCGTTAAATTATCGAACGTCGCGTCGATGCGCTGATTACATATGAAAGGGAAGATCGTCTCGTCGGGAATCACGTTCCGCGCGGCGTCCGCGTTAATGATAAAAGTTGCCGCGGAGCAACGAGCATAGTTACTATGCGGATCCCACCCACCTTCGTTCGAGCCCGCGAGAGTCGCAGATTCATGCAACTCGTTCCCATTATCATCGGTAGGATCGATCGGGCGGGGCCATCGAGATGAAAAGGCGGCGATCGCTACCGTCACCTGCAATAATAATTGAAAAGGTGGTCAAAAAGCTAAATTATTTATTTATTTATATATTTATTTATATATTTATATATACATTTATTTATATATTTATTTATATATACATTTATTTATATATTTATTTATAAATATATTTATATATATATTTATCTATTTATATTTATTTATATATTTATCTATTTATGTATTTATATATTTATTTATATATTTATCTATTTATGTATTTATATATTTATTTATATATTTATCTATTTATTATTTATATTTATTTATATTTTATCTATTTATTTATTTAGTTATTTATTGATGGGTAAACATTCCTTATAAAGAAATAATACAATAAAAATAAAAATAATTAAAAAATAAAAGTAAAACCAAACTAAAGCGGCAGGGAACGTGTTAAATATGATTTTCAATTTGATCTCTTTGTCACAAATAAGTATACTCTAACCCGTCGATAGTTATAGTGTTAAGAGGGGGTGAGCTTTAATTCCCGGAGCGAAATTTACGAGGAGACCTTACGGTTATTGTCGCCACCTTCGGGGCACGGTTATACGCGCGATTACGACGGGGATGGTTAAACGTTAAGCGACGGTATTACCATTCCGTCGTGCGCGTTGCTGCGCGCCATTGCGCGCTTGTCAGCCTCCATGAGGAATGTTGTAGTAAATCGTGACGCTTTATCGGAAGAACAGCATTTTGATCGCGAGGATAGACAATTTGATAAGATGGACAAGTTGGGGATCTGTTGAAATGGGAAGACAATGCAAAGCATAGTATCGTGGTTTGTAAATATTGTCTGTACATTCATTTTATTGTTACTAAAATAGAATATTATTTACTGATTAACAAACAATACAAATCTTGTTTATTATGCTATTTTATATAAATCAAGTAATTTATTTTTGCCAACCCTTTAATCTTAAACTTTTATCCGCCACTGATGTAGCTGTACTCTAGATCAACCATACTCAACCTCTTTCTTCCACATAAACGTACGTTAAACATGCCGCAACATAGTACACCATACCTCTAAATATAAAAATCTCAAAAGTACAGTCGAAATCTACATGCACTCGTGCGTTTATTTAAAAATTGCTGTGATTTTTGATATTGAGATAGTGAGCACATATAAATTTGGCGGGCCGCAGGTTGAGTACAGCGGAAGTAGGGCATTGTCCGCTCACATGTGGTCGAGTTTGTCCACTTATGTGTCACTGAATTATCCCCGCCACTTGATGGAACTGTTCACCCGAGGACAAGCCTCTCTCGTTCGTGTCTCGCTTGTTCTTCTGGTTTCACCCTCGTTCTACCCTCGTTCTTCACCCTCGTTTCACCTGCTTCTCTCTTTCACACGTGTCAAACGCACGGCAGCGCGAACCGAAGTTGGACAGCATCTCGAATTCATGGAAATTCACCGTCTCCGGATATGGGGTCGTGGCTCGACCCTGAAGTAGTGACACATATCCGGACAATACCGTGCTCCTCCCCTCAGAATCGCCAATTTTCCAGCTCTACGCGCAGTACCAACGCGAGCGTTATACAAAGATGGTGAATTCGTTCAGGGGTTAACTTCCTGCAATATTTCTGTCACCTCTCGCGAAAGACGAACGAAGCAAGGAAAAAGGGAGAAACGCGAACGCCTCAAACCCGTCTCCGTTCGACTCGACCTGGACGCGTTCCCGAAATAGCACGGCCGTTAAAAATAATTACCTGACGTCGACCAGTTTTTACGCCCGCCTTCGAGAGGGTTGCTCGCAGTGGGTAACATCCCTCCTCTTTATCCCCCGCCATTGTTATTCCCGGGAATGGAGGGGCGGATTTACGATGGCGGAGGGAAGTGTAAGAAAATGTAAGAATAAGCGAAAAATGAAAGCTGGGAGCGTGTGAACTGAACTTTCCGTTCAAACCATTGGGTAGGTATTCTCATTGTAAAATGAAGAATTTAAAAGAAATTTTAATTACGGTTTTGTAGTATTGAAAAATTGTAAATATCATGAAACAAGTTTCATGACAAAGTTTTCATGAAAAATTAACAATATCATGACAAAGTTTTCATGAAAAATTATAGAAAATTCTACTTTTATTTATTTAGTAGAGTAAGAAGGTTTAAAAGCTTTTCAATTTAACAACTTTGACGTCTCACAATCACGTTATTCTGCATATTCTTCCAAACACTCATCCCCTTTCTTCCTAATTCTAAACCTTTCACACTCAATGCATTCGGTCGCGTTCACCAAAAACTCCTCAGTTGCAACATTTTCTCAAGTGCTCATCTTTCGCGCCTTAGAAACACTCAAGTCCAAACATTCTACTTTCACACGGCTATCCCTCAACTCAAGTACTCTTCACATTTTCCTAAACTCACATCCACTCGATCGCATTCCTACAATTTTTACCAGTTTTGATAGTTATATTGTTAATCCCTGTACACGGTGTCCCTTAAACTATCGACCCTAACGCTTCGAATGCGCGTCCTTCTCGCTGTTTGCACGAACGGTCGCCGTCCGAGCGTCTACGTGACGGGAAACAACTCGGGGGAGATCCCGGTGGATCGCGAGCAAGCTCCAGGCGTTCCCGTCTGGTGAGACCTGCCTCGAAATCCCTTCTCGGAACCCGTTGTCCCTCGGTCGTGGAAAATTAGAGGCTCGAGGATCCGAGCGTGGGCGCGACGCGTGTAATGTTAAGGGTGAGTTTCGTTCTCAGGCGTTTCGTTGCTATAACGGATCGCTGAAACGACTTTTATGAATGGCGCGTGGATCACTGGAAGGCCGTTTTTATCTTTTTCAAGCGCATTCGTGCGTGCTGTAATCGACAGTTTATGTATGTGTGTGGGGAAGATAGGAGGTTACTTTTCACGGTTCTGTTTTTGCTGTTCACGTAAAGAATTACAAAAATTTCTGAACTGTAGGATTCTTCCACGGAATAACCGTGGGAGATACATTGTATTTTTCGGTAAAATAGCCGTTACAAAGATGACACGGCTCGCCGCCGTGTCGATAGTCAATTGTTTTTGGTAAACTTGTTGCGACCGGCAAATTTAGCGGCAGTCGTTTTCTTGCGTGCATAAGAAGAAGAGTCGCGGAAAGCAGTGCCGTTCAGAGTCTTATTCTTTTTCTTGCGTGTTCAAATAAATTAACCTTTCTTGTGTGTTTTTCTTTTAATAAACTGTTGTTTCTATTTGTTTATGACTCGTGTGTTTTTCCCCTTCATCCTCATATCCTACAGAACTGTAATTTGTCTTTGTGAGGGTTACTTTATTTCTTTTACAAAATCGTCTCTCGTTCGTACAATACGGTTTCTATCTTACTAAAACTGGCTATGCCCTTTTCCTCATATTTTTATGGGCGCATCCCCACTTTGCACTTTCCCGAAAAACAAACCCGCCGTTGGTGCGGGCCTGGAAAGTGTAAGCGGCCGTGACCGAGCCTCGCGCGTACTCGGTCCCAACCCTTATTGGGGACCTCTGGTTTATGGGGGCCCTAATGACTACTTTGGCCATCGTCACCCCTGATTATCTGGTTCCTCTTACATCTTTAATTATAAAATATAAAATAAGAGTAAAATTATAAATTTATTATTATAAATTGCATAATTTAAATCATCGTCTTTGTACATATTTTTGTACATCCCTTTGCGCGACTTCGCTGTCGGTTCCAAAAATCGTCTCACCATAAATTTTGCAAGCAAATTTGCCTACTTCGTAAGTCACCAGAGTTCGGCGAAAAGAATACGGAAGCGACGGGGCGATCCTTTGCGTTGCGGGATGATTTATTAATGACGAACACGGGGGCGAGGCTGGGGCGAGGTGACAAGCAGCGACAGGAGGTTGCCGGTGATATTTTTCGAATAAATATGAGCTGCTGCGAGGAGCAGAGGGGAGGGTAAATGTACACAGTGAATAATAAAAGGGTGCTTAAGCTCGTTCTTCTTTCGTTTCCTCGCGAATGGGTGCACCGTTGTGTAGCGGATGCTAAAATTGCAAAGCCTTGTTTGACGCACCGCCGCTTCTCAGAAGAGAACTCTCAGCGAGAAATATATTAATATGATATATTCTCGGCAAGAAATATATAACAAAGTATATAAATAAGGTACATTTGTGAGGGTTACTTTATTTCTTTTACAAAATCGTCTCTCGTTCGTACAATACGGTTTCTATCTTACTAAAACTGGCTATGCCCTTTTCCTCATGTTTTTATGGGCGCATCCCCACTTTGCACTTTCCCGAAAAACAAACCCGCCGTTGGTGCGGGCCTGGAAAGTGCAAGCGGCCGTGATCGAGCCTCGCGCGTACTCGGTCCCAACCCTTATTGGGGACCTCTGGTTTATGGGGGCCCTAATGACCACTTTGGCCATCGTCACCCTTGATTATCTGGTTCCTCTTACACATTCATTTTTCGCATAGCTCAGAAACAGGTTGACGACTGATACTTAATAGAACAAATATCCTGTGAACCCTTTTCACTGGTAAAAGGTCAATTCCGTTTTTAGAATCAGTTCATCCCGTTTCTTCAACAGTCTGGAAGAACCAAGCTTCTGGCTATTATAAAAATATCCTACTACAAGTTCTTTTATTCAGAGGGTAGTTCGATGATGGCCCCTTCAAGCTAAAAGATATTTCCAGGAATAATTCCACGCTTCGTTTCGCTTTAATTCGACGAATACAAACGTTCCTGAAACTTTCCTCCGACTCGAGGCTTCAATCCAGTTTTCAGGCCGCTGCCTGGTTTCTCGAACCGCTTTTTCTCTTACGCCGTTTTGTTTGCCTTCGGAAAAGCTCGCCCCGCGCAAATACATAAAACCGTGCTCCCGACCAGCCGTCGCTCAGTCACGTAGCCGCGCGTTCCTAGAATCTCGCGAGCAACAAGGAATCCACCAGAAGAATCCTTTCTGACAGCCGTCCATTATTTTCCGTGTGTAAATTCACGAAACCTTCCTTAACACGTTGAATGTCACGCCAGTTTTGTAGGGTTTACCCGTGACGCCACGATGAATCTTTTATTATACGATACATATGCTGTTGAAATATTAACTACAACCAATAAGTTAACAGTGTTTAATTATTTTTTGGTGTTTTATACTGCATTAACCCTTTGCGCTCGTGAAGCGACTGTTAGTCACCAAATGATAATTTCGCGAATTTTCAAACTTCAGTTAGTGAATTATTAGTTATATTAATTTACTAATAAACTAGTCAGACTCAGAGGTTAAATAGTCATGTATTTAAATTTTAATATATCACTTAACCCCTTAACCTACAATGACGGGCATAGCCCGCGTGCGATGATAGGGCCAAACGTAAATATTACGAGCATTGCCCGCGTGCGATGGTCGGGCTAGAAGTGAATATTACGTGGAATATTTGATACGCAATTACAGCCTGATGCAATAATTGTGGTACACGCAAGTATTGCAAAATATTTATTTGTACAAAAATCCGTTTACGATTGGCCCGATCAGCGTGTTACACAAGCCGTGCGAATGTCCCGAATGCAGCGCGAGCTTGTATACTATTTCGGCCCAACATCTTCGAATCTAAATCGTAGATTAAGGGGTTAAGTAAACTAAATTGAAAAATGACGTTTAATGTAGACGAACCTTAGTAAATATTTTGAATTCGAAAATTTTTGAAGTTAGTATCATTAGACGACTAACAGTCACCTTTCGCAGTCAAAGGGTTAATTTCTTCACACCGTTGCATTAACGATGATAATAATGAAAAATTGATAAGTATTGACACTTGTCCTAATTATGTATTTCAACCAAGTTGAGCGCCGGTCACCGATAACCCCCGTGGCATTCAACGTGTTAAACTATATCCTGATGAGAGAAAAATAAAGCACGTTCCCTTCGTTCATTCTACGATTCCGTTCGAGGTAGCTAGGGTCAAAAGGAAACAATTCGAACACGATCCTCTCCGAGCGGTAAATTAATTAAGGATCGATAGGGGGGTTTCGAGTGTCGAGACAATGAAACGGTACAGAGAATGAGAGAGAACTGAGGGAAAGTAACTCCGTGAGAAGCTGTTATTAAAAAATTTCCCGTTTCTGCTTCGCGCAGGGAACGCAATAACTGTGTTCGATATTATTCCCGGGTAGACTGATACTATTGATAGGGACAGGGAGATAAAGGAAGATGTATTGCGAGGAGAACGGGATGAGCTCGAACTTCATTTTTCTCGTCGCCGTCTTCCTTGATCGATGACGCGGTCCGCTTTCAAACAAACTCACTCACTACTGTCGCCTCCTCTCTTTGTCAGACTGGAACTCTTCGAAACTTGTGACCCTCTCCGACCTCGCAGCGGACTTATCACTCTCTCTCTCTCATTCTCTCTCCCTCTTCCTCACCCTCACCGTCTCTATCTCCCTCTTCCTCACCCTCACCATCTCTATCTCCCTCTTCCTCACCCTCACCATCTCTATCTCCCTCTCCCTCACCCTCACCATCTCTATCTCCCTCTTCCTCACCCTCACCATCTCTATCTCCCTCTTCCTCACCCTCACCATCTCTATCTCCCTCTCCCTCTGTCCCCCTCTCTCGCTTCCTCCCCCCTCACTCCATCTTTCTCACCTTCTTTGTTTCTCCCTCTTTCTTTCTTCCTCTTTTACTTTCTCTCTTCTTCCACTTTCTCTCTTTCTCTTCCTCTCCTTCGCCCTCCCCTCTCCCCCTCTCTAATCCACTCTTCCTCTCTCTCTCACTGTTTCCACTGAAAAACATGTCACAAAGAATTTTGAAATTTGTTGAAGAATCGCGTGCTGAAGTGAAACACTCGAGATACAGTTTAACAAAATTGATTTCAATCAATGGAAATAAAGAGTTCTTATTAAAGTTAAAGAAAAAGCAGAATTAAGTCACCCATACGTGTTTGAATAACCAGTACGCGATGCAAATGCGTTCGAGGATTTCGTGGCTAATTTTTGAGCAGCTTTGCCGTGCAAAGAGGCCGCCAGGGAGGAGTTTCCAGAGGAGATTTCAATTTACTTTTTCATTGCTGGCCCCAGCCAGCGGCATACCCTCTTCTGCAAAGCATACAAGTTTGTTTTAATTACGACGCGGCTTGGCGGTAATCTCCAAAGAACGGCCTGCACTTTTCAAGCGAATCGCGAAAAACAATGGTTTGCGCCGATTAAAAACGTGACAGTGTATTCTTCGAATGAAACCGCAACCTCTTTAAGACTCAGAAACAAAGAAAGAAGATTCTTCAACTCCCAATTCTTTTTATATACGTAAATTAACACACTTAATTATGTCCAACGTCCGAAAATTCTTTTACGTATACCTTTGTGTTAGGTTTTATGGGGTGAAGAAAAGGCTGCTGGAATAAACCACTAGACGATTTACTATTTTTGTTAATATTTAAATGATCTTAATAGATATAATTACATTCTAACGTTCGTACACGTCGCGAGCTCTCTGCTGACTAACTTCGGTCACATATTTCTGGTAGAGAAAGGGAAAACAAAACAAAACAAAGACACCTTACTAACTATCGATATCGACGGCTATGATCGATACTCTATCACTTTGTATAAAAAGGGCTACTTGTCCGTCAAATAAAGATTACTATTATTATTATAAAATATAATCTGCAACCTACGGCCGAATACAACAAAAATTTCAGCTCAAAAAATATATATGCCCTAACCGATGCGATGGAACATTTTAGTTTAAAGGGCCTAAGTATATTTGGACATGCGACTCATCCATTTTATGGACAAACAAAATATCGATCATAAGACGTCTGTGCTCGACAGACAATCTGGAGAAGGAAACATACTTCCACGAGTTCAGAGTGGCAACGCGTTGTATCCTCGGGGTATCTTTCTTATCTCGGAACGTCTTTTGTTTCTTTCATCACGGACCAGCCCGAAATTTGTACGATCCACCGGAAGAGCAGAGACGCTTAGGCCTGTCCTTTCCGGATCCTAGGACCCACTTCGTTGGAGATGAGCCCGCTAACCCCCGTCAAGCACCCTCCTTTCGTCTGGCAATTTTTCCAACCGCTCCTCGCGCGCGTGGCTTCCACTTTTCCACGAAAAACCGTTCCTGCGATGATCCTGCCGACCAGAATCCCGGTACGTACGCGATATTTCAAGAATCTTCAGAGGTCATTTCGCTCTCGAATTTTTCTCAATGGACGATTTTAATGTCCACCGGTTTGCTCATAAAACTTGCCTTTGATGAAACTGCTTCTGATCATGACGCGTGAGAAAAGCTTTTTCATCGAAAGTGGCACACACAATCGTCGCTCGATTCAAAAGGCAAGGGGTTAACACGTTCCCTGCCACGTGTACTGTTTTCGATACGCGTTGAAATACATTTCTGTGACAGACGAATCTTTCTCATTAAGAAATAAAGAGATAAAAATAGTTGCTGGTATTGCTATTAGACGTTGTTTAACACTAGATTGCCGGATGTTGGGTATATACCTATTTTGCTTGAAACGAGTCAATTTGACTCAAATATGAAAATTGAAGTTTAAAAAAAAAATAAAACTTTATTTTTAAGAAAGTTTGTTCAAAACAATTTTTACATATATATTCAGTTCTTAAAATACATTTTCTGCAGATTTTTTTTATTACATTTAGCACAAACGCTCTTACTTCTATTTCTTTCACACGATACTTAAAGTTGACGAAATCACGATTAAGTCAAATTGACTCACTCCGGCAATCTACTGTTAACCTCTTCAGGGACGATTTTTTATAATAGGAAAAAGAATGACTTCATTTTTTGTTTTATTACGATTTATTCATTTCATATTAATAGGAATGCGAAAACCAAAGAAATTGGGAAAAAACAATAAAAATTTACAAAAAAGCTTAACGTCCACATTTGTGCCCAGTGAGCGTTATAATTATAAAAAACTAAATGTCCACATATATGGCTAGGGATGTCAAGAGGTTAATGGTGTTCAGCAATGTTTTATATTATTTTGATAAAACACTTTCTCTACTCATAAACAGACAGAAGGAGATTTAGTAAAGGAAAAAGAAACAACTTGGCAGGGAACGTGTTAATTAAAGAATCTATCGGCGCGGCGAGCAGCCCCGGAAAAACTATAACCCGCGTAATTTCCCGGCTGCTGTCGTCGATTATCTGACGGCGGGATCCCTTCTCGTTTCATCCCTCCCGGGAGCCACCGCCATTACACGGTGGCGGCAGGAAACGCGCACGCTGGCTTTATTGTCCATGTACACCGGCACTTTCAGATAAGAGAGTTTCCAGGAGGTCGTTGTCGGCGGCGTCACGTAGCTGTCCAGCATTGTAAGAACTGTACTTTGCTCGTCCATAGACAAAAGTAACGTCGCCCCTGCCGGGGACGTGAGACATTACTGACCCAGAGTGGCTTCTCGTAAATTTCACGGGAGAATTATATGCTCTTTCGAAAGGGAAGACGATCCGAAACGGGGTGTAGAACGAAGAAAGGCTCGAGATAGAATTTCTGATAGCTAATTGTTATAATTAATAATTCCAAGGTTATTAGTTAAAAAGTTTATTAAAAAATAAAAGTACAGATTCTGATATATGTATGCTCTGTTCACAATTATTCCAATTTGTTATAGTATAACTGCTGAATCTTTATATTTATATATGTTGGATTTGGAAAAGCGTTATTATAGTTTGTACCACCGTGTGACGGTCGGGGCAGGTAATTTTCGGACCGATCCCCGACCCTGTGCGCGTAAGGACGGCCAGGGGACAGTAAAAAGTAGTCGATCAGCGGAATTCACAGAGAGCAGACCTCGCGTTGTTTTATTTAACCCAAGTACCCTTGTTGCCCATTCCTAGCACTCGTACCGATTAGCGAATATCCGCGATTTTTGTTATTTCAATTTAACAATATACAGGGTGTTCGGACAGCCCTGGGCTTAAATTGAAAGAGTAACTCCCTGAGACATTCTAAGACGAAAATCAAGAGTAACGATTTTGCGTTTGAGGCTTTGTTTACGAGTTATAACTAGTTAAAGATATCGTTTAATCCGGACCGTTCGACACTTGAGCATCACTGTGGACTCAGCGACGTTACCGACCGAGTTGCCTCGGTTACCCGCTCTCAAGCGTCGAACGGTCCGGATTAAACGATATCTTTAACTAGTTATAACTCGTAAACAAAGCCTCAAACGCAAAATCGTTACTCTTGATTTTCGTCTTAGAATGTCTCAGGGAGTTACTCTTTCAATTTAAGCCCAGGGCTGTCCGAACACCCTGTATATGTATTACCGGTAATACAGTTATGTACCTAGTGTCTAATTAGGCATCATTTGTAACCATGACTTATGGTCTAAAAATATCCTTTAGAGAGTAAGCACGTGTATACGTATATGTATAATAAGTCTGTCGCTACATAAAAGTAAAATTAAATCACTGTAAAGGTAAAGCCACGCTCTGTTACGTTTACTCCACTTCAAAATGATCACAAATATCCCTCCTTTGCCCTGATAAACAGTGCCTACGACAGTTAACGTATCCGCGACCCGGTGTTCCGTTAAACGGGATAAGCCCGCCAGGCCCGAAGGCCGAGTTTACGACGACTTTAACTTCGCCTCCTTTATCTCCATGAAACTTTGACAAACGCAGGACGGTTATTTCCCCTCGTTCTACGTTTTCCCGTGTTTTAAAAACTCGTAGACGTCATGCTCGAACGCGACCCCAGGGAGGAGGGGCAACCGCGAACGATAAGGTTGCGGTTTCGAAAGAGCAACGCAAGGCCGCGCGGATACGTATGTATGTGGCTTTTCCGCCGCGACAACGCGTTTTACGACGTGGAACAAACGGAGTAACGAGCATAGTGTCGCGTAAATCGCCGCGGGGATGCGGCTAACGTTGGCGCGGTTAATACGCGAGGAAGAAAGAAACTTGGAAGGCAAAACGGTCGAACAAACTCGAGCAAAGCGACGCGCGGTTCGAAACGTTGTTTGTCGGACGTACTCGGTTTCCTGCCGCGCGTCTCCTCTTCGCTCGGCCTTTTCTCCGGCCCCCACGTTCCATTTCTCGCTCCTTTATGTCCGTTGGGAGACAAATATGGCGGGAAGAATGAGAGCGTGGAGCGCTGTACCGGATACTATTAGACGTAGGCAGGGGGGAGTCGGATACGCATGTTGGTGTACGCTACGACCGGGATATGCACGATCTATACTACTGTGGACTTTATTTCAGACTCGAATTTGTACGTAGAGTAGCTTTACACGACGAAGATAAATAATATTTTCGCGGTATTGAACAATTAAAATCATCTTTACCATCAAAATTTAACCAAAACCTAATTTGGCCGGGATATGCACGACCTATACTACTGCGGACTCGAATTTAGCCTCGATTTTGTACATAGAGCAGATTTATACGATAAAGATAAAGAATATTTTCATGTTATCGGTCAATTGAAACCACCTTTACCTTCAAAACCAAATTTGAATTTAACCCGATCCTAACCTGGCTAAAATAAGCACGATCTATACTACTGCGGACTCGAATTCAGCCTCGAATTTTTATGCGAAGAGCGACTTTAGATGACAAAATAAAGAATATTTTCACGTTATCAGGCAACTAAATCACCCTTATATTCAAACCTAACCCGAACCTAACCTGAATAGAGACGAAGAAGTCACCCTTATTAAAGTTTCTATCGTTCAATAGTAATTTTATGCATCAATACAAATTTCGTGTCGTAAAAGTCTGCTTAATATTTCAAAGATATAGATATAGATATTTCAAATGCTTATGCAAATTTATATTCTGTATACGTTTTAACAAACTGTGTTTCTTTGTCATTTAGTATAATTTAGTATAATTATTATTATGCTATTTACTATACTTGCTACTGCATTTATTTCAAATCGCTATATCTTTTCCTGTACACCTTTTAACTACTGAAATTCACTTCCAAACGCGTTAATCAACGTTTCTCTTAACTCTTCGTTAAACAATGTGACAATGCAGAAAACACAGCGAATAAAAAGGACGCTACTCGCTTACGTTAAAATTCCTAGACGATGCTTAAAGCGTTCAACGTCGCGTCGCTTTGAAACACGAGCACACAATTAAACGAACATCCATCTTCTCGTGCTGCAGTTTATTTTCAAAAAACAAAAAAAAAAGGTTCGCGTCCTCCTCGTGTTCCCGGTCTGACGTAATTAAAAGGTCTCCGGACAGGTAACACGAATTGACTCCCCCAGCGAAATTAACCCCACCTCCCCTCTGGGTGGTGACGCGACTCGAATCGGGAATCGTCCTCGAACGGAATACGAATGAGCTCCTTCCTTTCGACCTCCGTGCTCCCACGTGTTACGAAAAACGCAAGAGGATCGCTTAATCCAGCTTCTTCCCGGTGAACCAGCTGGAAGCATCGATATTCGTTCGGTGGAAACAACTCGTGAGACGGAGGAGACGCGAAACGTGGTTTGTTTCAATTTGCGAGACGTAAGCATCCGATTGAAATTTCGCACCACTGTATAACGGGAGGACAAGAGTGGAATAACGTCGAGTGAAGATGGTTCGCTATCGATTTCGAAATAGGAACGCACCGCGTGTGTTTTTCACATAAAAATTGCGCGCAAAGTGATTTATTCAGTTTCCTTGGCCGTTATGGAGTTTGTGGGAAAGCTCGAGGGAAGCTACCAAAAACCAAGAGAAAAAGACAGAGAGAGGGGAAAGGGGGAGAGAGAGAGAGTGAGTGAGGGGTGAGAAAAAGAAAGAGGGGGGTAGAGAAAGAAACTTAGTGAAAAAGAAAGGGGATAGGGGGGAAAGATGAAGAGGCTGAGACAAAGAAAGATGGAGAGAGAGAGAGTGAGAGAGAGAAATAAACTTAGAGAAAGAGAGAGCGCGAGAGGAGAGAGGGGGAACAGAAAGAAACTGAAAGAAAGAGGGATGAGGGCGAGAGAGAAGGAGAAAGAGAAGGAGAGGGGGTGGAGAAGAAAAGAAACTGAGAGAAAGAGAGATGGGGGGTGAAAGAGGGGGAGAGAGAAAGAGCGTACACGGATGTTGAATTTTTAAGATAAATTTATGTGCGATCCTTGCCTCTTTTTGCAACATTTCCCTCTAAAAATTCTGCACGAAAATGCAACTCGATTCGATCGATCCCAATTGTAACTTAAAGCTTCGTACAACGTACAATATGAAACGGTGCGTACGCCTAAAGAAACACGGGCGTCAAAGAAACGTCACGTTCGACCTTTCGGAGAACGTCGAAACACATCCTGCAACGTAACCCTTCAGCTTTCGCAACGTAACAGAAGTTACCGAACAACCGGAACGGAGTTCCACGGTGACAGTCGCAGAAACAGGGCGGGCTTCAGCGTCGCGACGCGGCGTAGCCCTGGCATATCGACATCAACAGGTCCCGTCTGGGTGTGGCCAATCCAAACGCGAGGCCGAAGGCCAAAGTCGTAGGTGGAATTAGCCGTCGCGCGTCGGCTGATAAAGCCAGGCGCGTTCGCACTTTGAAGCTACGCTCGCTGACCGACTTTACGCCACGTTTCACCTGTGGCCGACAGCAGAGCGAGCGGCCAGGTAAAGGATTGGTGAACGTGGGTGGGTTGGAGAAGGGGAGAGCAGAGGTAGCTGGGAGTTCCGTCTATTAGTTCTGTTGGACGATTCATTTTGTATTTCTTTTTCCTGTATTGCTAACACCATCTACCTACTTAGGTAGATGACGTTGATTTAGTGGGCAAGTAGAGAAAAAAAAGAGAGCATGTAAGAAGCGTGTTGAGTGCGTGCGGAAGTAAATGAAAACGTTTGAACATTGTATTGTTAAAAGCACCCTAAGTGCCATAAGCACATTAGTTTACATAATGTAAAAAGTGGCTTATGATTCTTCTTCTAATTATTGTTATTATTATTAATATGATCGATAACAAAAGTATACAGTACACAGTAACTTCTAACTTATAAATGCTGACAATATTACTACTTCTAACTTATAAATGCCGACAATATTACTACTTCTAACTTATAAATGCCGACAATATTACTACTTCTAACTTATAAATGCCGACAATATTACTACTTCTAACTTATAAATGCCGACAATATTACTACTTCTAACTCAGCCCTGCCACGCGGCTCTATATTCAATTCTCAACTCTTTATGCAACTCTACAACTCGGTTTTGCATTCAACACTGGTCTTTTCCTTCTTCGAGAAAACCGTTATAGGCCTTCCCTTTACCTACCCTGCGCTCTCTAAACATTGACGACAAACAATCGATGGATCGTATGCCTTTCCTTGCTTTTCCAACCGCAAGCCATCAGCACCCTGTCGTGCAACGAGAAGCTACTCGTCTGCATTGAACCTTATATCGGCTAATAAGAGACCGTTTTCTGGACAAGTTCAATTATCCCGCGCGACACTTTCGCGACAAGCTTGACGACAAAGGGGGGGGGGCGGTTCGTTGCAAACCGAAAAAACAAAGAAAAAAGGAAGAAGGAACGCGGTATGCCTGCCCTTAATTAATTTTCTTTCGTTGGCCCGTATGTGCGCACACACTGGCCACGATTAATTAGAGGTCCCGTTAATTGGCTGAAACACGAGCGAAACTGTTTCTTGCCCCGGACACGTCGTAGTCGGGCAAAAAATGCCGCGAGAAGGGAGAGACCAGGCCTTTTCTCTCTCCCTTTCCGCCCGCAATTCGCTGTATTTGCATTCGACGGAGCACGAACAACGGCGTTTTCCAGCTGCGAGCGAACCACCCTCCTTCGTATCATCATTTTGCGACCCGCGTCACGCCCAGCAGGTTAAATCCTTGGGAGAGGAACCGTGGCTATCACAAAGACGCTAAATATTGGCGAACAAAGAGCGACGCGTGAACGATTGAATTGCAGGCAAATGTCCATGGCTCTTGAATGTGCTCATGTATTCATCACTGCTGGACTGACATTTAGTAGCTGGACTGACACACCCCTCCCTCTTGTGGGAATGGTGAAATAAACATTAATTCGATTGAATCTATGAAGAAAAATGTATATTTAATAATAATGAGTAAAACTAAAAATATAGGCGCCTCTCGACTTTCATATAGAATTGGTTGAATGTTCGAAAGTAGAGGGATGTAAAAAAGTATGTATCAAAAATTGTGTTTTAAAGTATTGAGTGGAACAACGTTGTAGTCTGATGGCTGAAGTCTGATGTCCCCTGAGAGGGGGAAGCCCAGTAGTCTGCTCGATTCAAGATGTCCCCTCAGAGGACATATAGTTTAGAAGATATCTAAGGTGCTAATAGTTATTGCCCCACCCTGTATGATACTTTGGACGATACAGACACTTTGGTGTACTAATGCACGAACTGAGGAATACGGTATCGTATTTGAATCGTGTCACAAAGTGGGATGCTCGTTGGAGGGTTGGCAAAGAGCGAATCGAGTGACCGTTCACCAGAACGGAAACGGTTGTAGAGAAGTTCGTGGAGCCAACGTGGAACTTTCGGCCGCGTGTTCGCGCGGAAACGTCGACGCTGTGGTAACGACAAGTTGAAGGGTCGGTTGAGCCGCACAAAGTCCCAGTTGCACAGGCTTGAAGCCGCAACAGCGTGAAAGAACGGGAATCGAAGTCACGGGGAACCCACGTACAGTTTTGTTGAGAAGGGAAATTCGTTCCTGTTGATTTCGGTTGGCAATCGTGCATGTGCGAGGTGAGGGATGCGGTTTAATCCTTCTCCTTACGTATCCTCCTCCCAAACACGCAGCTACCTATTTTTTATTTTCTTTTTCTGCGTATGACCGTGATAAGAGAAAGACAGTAAATAATTTGATATTTTTATAAATTTATAAAAATTAAATTTTATCAATATTAAATATTAAATAATTAATAATTATGAAATAAAATATTAATTTAAATAAAATATTGATTAATAAATAATTATTGACAAAATTTATTGATTAATAAATAATTATTGAAAAAATTTATTGATTAATAAATAAGTATTGAAAAAACTTAATGAGTAATAAATAATTATTGAAAAAGTTTATTGATTAATAAATAATTATTAATAAATGTGAAGGACATATTATAGTATCTACAATATTTGTTTAAAGATATTTCGTTTATGTCAAGTTTATGTTACGTTATTAAACCACTTATAAACCCGTGAGGTTGAAGTAATACTATTAAAGCACTAAAAACTTCCAACAAGTTTCAGTGAACGGGTCACCGACACGCGATTTAAGGAGCGATAAAAGGGAACAATAAAAACGCGTGTAAAAATGGTGTCTCATAAAAATTGGAATTATATTATTCCCCTTTCGGTTCGTAATCGTGGCACCGATGCTATCGTCGTTTAATTAACGGGAATCGAGCAACTCGTCTAGCCGGCGTTACCGTTAACCGATAAACACCGAGGCACAGTTTTATGGATTTCGTTTGTCAATATACATTTCTTTCTTAGGGCGTAAGCCAGAATTTTGGGTTACTTTGGTCGTTTACCTCGTTTACGATAACAGAATCGATTTCGTCGTTAATGAATTATCGTTGAATAACCGAATAAAATTTGTAGCATTCAAATCAAACAGTATAATGTATCATGTGTACACGCTCGTTTATTTTATCGGTATAAATTAATATTAATCGCGCGATTAGTATTGATACAGATTAATAAATTCAATCACTATCGGGATTGAATGGGTTGACAGATGAAACTAACAACAATTTTATATAATGTAAACACCGACAAATAATTCGGAAATTCGGCGAGCCCCCCGAAATTTCGTTCAATTACAGCTTCGATTTCAAACACGATCCTTCCACACCGATGCGTTTAATTGATTTACCGATTTTCGTTCGTTCCTCGATGAATAACGGAAGCATTAGGCGCTCGCTGACACGTTGGAACGTTGAATTATTACACTTATTGCACATGGCCCGCGTTTACGCGCCACATGGCGGTTTCTATCATCGTTTCAGCCGACGTGTCCACAAGGGGGAATCGTTGTCCGATCTAATGACCACCGTCTGCTTATCATTCGTCACGCAAAATATTCCCGATTACTTGTGATCGAGTGGCGTTATCGGTCACCTGTCCGCCCTTTCAGCTTATCGCTGACATTCTCGCGCTTTGGAATCGTCCGCACGATGGTTTAAGCAGATGGTCAGATGGAAATTAAATTTCTAGGGAAAACATTCGTCACGTCGCTACACAGGGATTTTAAAATTCTCGAAAGATTAACTGAGAATTAAACAGAATTAACACTATAACTTGACCAAAACTGGTCAAAACTTCGTAACTTTTCACGGAATCTTGGTAAATTTATTGTGATACCTTCAGCTTTAGAAATCACTATAACTTTTAACGTAATAATTATGGTCTGTTTCCTTCGTATTAGGTACTTTTTAAATACAATTTTCGATTTGATTTCTTCCATGCAAATAAGTATACTTTAACCCTTTCGCTTCAGTAGTCCAGTCCGCCGAAGGACGGAAATACGGCCCAGAAATGTGCCCAGTGGGCATAGTTTTTGTGTATACATTTTTCAAAGCCTTAAATAACAACTGTGCTTAATACAACAATAGTTGCTCTAATGTAATAAGCGCAATTAACATCTTTAATATGAAAAGACTAACAAAATCGTTAAAATACCAAATTATTAAGATACAAAATACATTTGGATGCCGCATACGTGTGAAAGGGTTAATTATCCATAATTTTAGCGTGAAAATTTTAACGATCTCCAAATTAGATTTCCGCTTTCGTTTCTAAAAAAAAAGTCAAAAGCAGTTTAAATACCCGAAAATCGAACCAAATCGACCGACAGCAAATCTGTTGTCCTACGCTTCGATTCGCCGCGCGAAAATCTCTGAAACCTCGTTCCACGTTCGACTTTCGCGATTCGAATCCCGGCTTAACCCGGCCGGTTTTTCCGTGCGGAGGAACAGCCAGAGTTTAGCCGGCCGATTGTAAAACGAAATCGACGGGTGTAACGCGCGCGTCATCCTCGGCCATTATCCCGTTCGCCGAGCAACCGGGTCAACGAGGCTCGAAACCGGCCGACCCTCGCTGTTTTGCGAAATTTTCCAGGACCGTGGCGCTTTTAATCGTTGCACAGGGCCGCGGACAACCGGTGACAAAAGCGTTGCCCGTACAACAAGCCCCTGTCGTGTAATTGACAAGCATTAAACGCTGTAACGAGCGCGGGGAACGCGAGAACGGTATTAACGAAATTTCATCGCTACCCCTAATCGCCTTACCGCCATCGTTCTATTCGATTTTCAGCTTTTGTAGAATCGTTAATCCCCCACCCTCTGCCCTCTTCGATCGTGTCGAGTGGATTTAATTGGTTCACGACGTGGTGTCGCTTGTAAAACCTGAACGCCCTATCTGGTCCCGTTGGGGTGAGGGCAAAAAGAACAGAGGAGGATTTGTACTTGCGGTTTATTTGGAGGCTATTCGATGTTGGTGATTGTAGGAACGCGATTGAATGGGTACGATTGTAGGAAAGTGTGAAGAGTGCTTGAGTCGAGTGATAGATTTGTGAACGTGGGATATTTTTTGGACTAGAGTGTTTTTAGTGTGCGAAAGATGGTTGAGTATTTGAGACAACGTTGCGACTGAGGAATTTTGGGTGAACGTGATCGAATGCATTGAGTGGGAAAGGTTTTCAATTAGAAAGAAGGGAGACAATAGGGAAAGGAGAAAGTGGATGCAAGAATATACGATGGGGAGAATGTGAGCGCAAGGCAGAAAGGCTGTGAATGTGAGAACAAGAGTGTCAAAATTGTGAAGCTGGAAAGCTGTTAAACCATCGTTACTATTGAAACTATTTTGGATATATCTTAATATATTTTAAATATTTTTTTATATCTTGCATTACTATACCGAATTCTGTGTGTGCATATTTTTATATCACTTCTACAAAAATTAGAGCTTTGCCTGTTAATTTAAGTAAATAAATAAATAAATGAATACCTAAAAATTTTGTTCTGTTGCACCCAAAATTCAACCCTACCATCTCTAAAAATAATCCTGCATAATTGTAGCTACGAACAGTTTTCAGAAGTGAGTACACAGATAGATCTGTCGAGTCTGCAAAATTGTAGAAGAACGGTACAGGAAATGAAAATGCTGAAAATACATTTAATTTAAGAGATAATTCGAAACTTAACTGAAACGAGCTTCGCGTCGATCGAAAACGAGAAAAATACAACGGATAGAAAAAGAAAATTCCAATACCTTAAATAAACCAGTCGCTCGACGTTCCCATCCCGTTCTTCTTCGCGTTTCGCATGAAAACGCTGACACCCGGTAAACGAATAAATATTATTAGCGGGGCGTAACGATATATGGGCGTCGCGCAAATATTTCGTTGGAAATAATTGAACGTCCACGCACACATGACAACAGGGAAAAACGGGAACTCGCGTGTTGGCTTGACAATTTTATTAACCGGCGGCGCACCGCGTTTCAAGCCCCATTGGATGACGTCGCATGTCTCCCTTCGACCCCTCCTATAAATCTCGCCCCCGCGGCAAAGTTTCAAGCGTTGCCACGAAACACTGATGGATTAAAAATCATTTATACTTTGTTCATATGATATTTAATGTATGAGGGATTTCAAAACCCGTTAATAAATGAATAAAAATCCCATCAGCTCGGTTTTATTATCGACCCTGTCGACCGGAAACCACAGCGCCGTGTCGAGCTGAAAAGCACCGACGTCTTATTGGAGTTATTGTTAGTGTTGAGATATGCCTGATTTTGTATTATTTGAGAGAGGGAAAGTGAGGTTCGGCGTTGAATTTGCCGGGAAGTCGGAATGTGCGTTAAGTGTGTGGGGAGCCCCGCGTTACGTATTCTTTTCTTTTTTCTAAAAGGTTCCTTCTTTCGTATTTTTTTTGTTTTGTGCTATGTGTTTCTGCGACTGTGACGCGTGCTCTTTCTTCTTCGTTTCTTATTATTAAACTTTTTCTTCTTCTTCTTCTTATTATTATTATTACTATTATTATTAAACTACCAATAAGCGTAAAGATTATTATTATTATTAAACTACCAATAAGCGTAAAGATTATTATTATTATTAAACTACCAATAAGCGTAAAGATTATTATTATTATTAAACTACCAATAAGCGTAAAGATTATTATTATTATTAAACTACCAATAAGCGTAAAGATTATTATTATTATTAAACTACCAATAAGCGTAAAGATTATTATTATTATTAAACTACCAATAAGCGTAAAGATTATTATTATTATTAATTCCAATAATACATTATCATATTGTATCCAAAATTATACAGGATTATTTTTAGAGGTGGTATTCTACTTTCACACGACTATCGCTCGACTCGACCAATTCTTCACATTTTCCCAGAATCATAATCACCGCAATCGCATTTCTACATTTCCACCGCATAAAATGCAGACAATGCGCGCGCGATTATCTCGTATTTCGCGAGGAAACGCCAACCAGCCATTAATCCTCCGCGTATTTGCATATCAAGGGGAGGGATCGCGGGGCGGGCGTGTCGAAGATTCGCCCGACAGCCGAGGAAAAAGCTGACGGATCGGCAGGATGATGTACGAGGCCGCGAATAATTATAGCTACGTCCGTTCGACGTCCTCCGTTGATTTCTCGGGATCGTAGATCGTCCGTGGATCCTGCGTGGGCGGTTCGTGGTTGCGCAAAAAAGAGGGCGAGTTTCCGCGAACCCTGACGTGGAAAACGTGGAGGAAAACGTGGAGGAAAACGTCCGACGTATGCGATCAATCGAGGAAACTTCGAGCGACTCGCTCGAAAATCTTGCGGATTTCTTGCCGAGGCGCGCTAAGGGTGATTTATGGCTGTCTTTCGGCTGGATTTTCCTCTCCCAACTGGCTCGCTCGATCCACTTCGGTAATTATCTCGGCTCTGCTGCCTGCCACTTTTCTCGCGTGTGGCCCCGCCGTTAATTGGTTCGGTCGCAATGGAAACGGTGGAGCCTTAGCGCCGGGGAATTAAAAGGGAACGGTGGTGGTGGATCGGTGATCTTCCGTCGAGTGATTGATCGTTCCTTGTATCTACAATCCACCGATACTGAGCGGCGTCGGACGAAGATCTTCGTGGGAAGCTAAATTTCAGGATATCTGTGCATAGTGTCGATGAAAGAACAATTTTTATATTTTCGTTTCAGAGGTTTAAGGTTACAGAATTTTTCTATTGTGAGTAGCAAAAGTTAAAACGAAGGGAAAGGGATAATAGTAAAATTACTCAAGTATTTGTAATCTATAGAATTATTAACTTGCGTGGATACCAGTAATATAATTAAACAAATCCGTTAAACCTTTTAATATCTTAATTTCAGATTGAGCTAATTGTAAGTCGCATAAGCAATTAACGATACTACGCGTAAATTATTTATTTTTTTATTTTAATGGGTCAAACCCTTTAAATACAATATTAATGAAAAAAGAACAGAACCTTAATATATATAATTTCTTAAAGTTAAGGTACATTACGATACAGACATCGTTTGAAGGTTTGCGTAGATTTAAAAATGCAGATCGATTGAGTGAACTTATTTATGCGCCTTAGAAACACTCGAGTCCACACAAGTTCTACGTTCACACGGCTATCGCTCAACTCAACCACTCTTCACGCTTTTCTAAACTCGCATTCATTCGATTGCATTCCTACAATACAGAGCAGTGGAATTCTTGGCTAAGTTATTGGGAATGGGGTTTAATATTGCTAAATGAAACGAACTCTTATTAGTGAAATAATACTTAGATAATTTATTGATACTTTTATATAGCACGAGGAAGGGCAATTTTGACCTCACCTAGCGAGTTTTGTCACAAGACTAGCAGAACGCAGTGGTCGAAATTCTTACAACCCCATTCGGGTCCTTCAGCCCCATTGTTCTGTTTCTCGATGTTTTCTCACTTAATCACTTCTGGCTTAGCTTCTTGGAAGAAGCCCTTGAGAAAGTACGTTAAGAGAAAGCTGGTTTATGGTTAATTTTTGCTTCATAGTATTTCTGTATTCAATTTCCAACATAAGGAGATGACGTGTAAGGTATAAGGTTAAGAGTTTACTGACCCACCTTTCTTTCGTAGAGCATACCATGTTACTTAAGTTTTCGCGGAAGACCGTGTCCGTTCTTCGGACACACGGCACAGTTGTCAATCTTCTGGAACTTCGCACAAAAAAGGAAACCTCCTTTGTTCGAAGGCTGACAAGCAGCCAACTAAAAAGGATCGCGTCTTTGTTACATTGCGCCTGCCATTAACGGAGAAGAGGCGGCGCGACTGGCGTAATGGATTAGCGAGATTTCAGGAACATTTTTTTAAGGGAAGGTCGGTTTACAAACGATAACGACCCCTGGACAAAAGCGCGGCTTTTCTTAGCCTCCCTGTCACTTGATCTCATATCGGAACAAAACAATCGATTCAAAAGAAAGAATCGTTAACACTTAGCCGACCGAATGGGGAGATCTCCCATTCTTTCCTCGACAAAGCGCTGAAATTGATCCTATTTACTTTTGTTACTAGTTAGTCTTAAACCAGTACTGTTCATAAATTCTCCAAAGTACAATTTTTAATAATATAATATTAATAATAATATTGTATAATATTAATAATAATACACTAGTTCAGGATCAACTAATAATAAAAATAAATAGAATCAATGGCACCGCTTTGTCGAGGAAAAAATGGGTGATCTCCCCATTCGGTCGGCTAAGTGTTAACGCGTTTCAATGCTGGATTGTTCTTTGAAAACTTTCTGTTCAGACCAACCCAAATGTTTTTGACCTACGTGCGCCTTACAATTTTTCAGACTGTTATAGACACTTCATTCATTTATTTATTTATTTACTTATAAACGGGAAAATCTATTAGTATACACAGATTGTTGATAATGTGGGGATAAATGTAGCTTCGATTGATATGAGTGAAAGGTTACGTGTGAGGAAGAATGAATGTAGAATTTGGTAGGAGTAGCAGCATGGACATGAGTGAAATATTTAAGCTTAACATTAATCATTACAATATTTCTCATTAATAAACATGATTAGCATTGACATACAAATTTATTGTGTTTAATGACCTTCGCCAATCACCACACATAATTCTCCAAGACCCATGTTTTTTAAGAAAGCAGCCATAGAGGCGCGTCGTGAAAAATGAATAAAATAAAAAATAATTTGACTCCCCTGTTGTTCCATCTACGGTGCCCATAAGAAAACTGAACGACATCCAAGCGAGCGATAAAAATATCCCGCGGAAAGTCGCGCTGAACGAAAAGTAATCATCGCGGGGAGGAAGCGCATGCCCCGGTATGAAGGTTATCAACACCGAGCCATCGAGCTCGATATAAGGTGCTTCGCGTCTGTAAAACTGGGTTTACTGCCAATTATTCGGGGGACGGCGACGAAAGGCGGCTTGTTTCAAAGAATCGGCCAGCGCCGCTTTTATCGTGCCTCGTAAAAACGCGTGCCTCCCCGGCTAATTCATAACTAATAATATCACCAAGCTTGAAGTGACACGGGACGAAATTATGCATCGTATAAACCAACATCCCTTGGCCTGAAAACTGGAAGAACGATTTGCAAAACGGAACTGTGTAACCTCCTTCCTTTGATATCTGAAATCGTGAAACGCTGAAAACAGGAAACGCTGCGTTTACTCCAGCTTTCGTTAATAGTAGAACTATTTAAGACAATTAAAGTATACTTATCTGTGTGGAAGAGATCAAAATGAAAATTGCATGAAAAAACACCGAATACATAGAAAACGAATCTTCATTTATACCTTCTGTAGAAAATCATAGTGAATTTTGGAAGCTTTATCATAGTGAATTTATAAGGTTGCTACGGGTAATCACTAATTGGTCATTTTGACTGAGCGTTAATGCACCTTTAACATTTGAACTACCGATAATTAAATTGTACTTATTTGCGTAGAAGAGATCAAAGTGAAAATTATAGACCAAAATACAGAATACATGGAAAACAAATCTTCATTTATACCTTCTGCAGAAAATCATAGTAAACTTTGGAAGCTTTACCATAGGGAACTTATAAGGTTGCTATGAATAATCACCAATTGGTCATTTTGACTGCTCCAGTAATTCTAGTGTTAACCCTTTGAGTGCTAAATACTTCCGGTCGAAGTGCTCCGTCTGGACATCGCTCTATTAGCAACTGTGTTGCTCTAAGTGGGAAATTGGAAATATTGACAGCCGCATATACACGTCCATAATCCTCACGAGTAACTTTCACCAGAGACGCATATACGCGTCCATAATCCACGTGAGTAACTTTCACCAGAAACGTATATTTGCGTTCATAGTTCACATGAGTAGCTTTCGTAGCGCCCACAGTAGTCATCTAGTACCTTGTGTTACGTTCGCACTTTTATACTCATCGGAACTATCGATTAAAATATTTTCACATTAGCTCGAGTTTCTCTTTGAAAAATACTCGATACTTACGCGAGCTTTCGATAAGTGCTTCGCATCAGCTGAACCTTCGTCGAGTACTTTATATTACGTTTACACGAGCTCTTGAACAGGACTTCGCAGCAGGTTTATTTGAGCCTCGGCATGTGCTTTCGCGATACACTTGCTCGAGCTTTCGAGTACTTTACGTTGCTCAAACGAAGAAGTCGGTGTTCGAGCGAGAGAGGTCACGTAAGTCGAAGCTTTCGAGTGTCCCACTTTCAACGCGATTTTCTCCTTTTTTTGTTCGCCCGTTTCATGAGCCTGATGTAATTCCAGAGATTACGCGGGCTCCGAAAAGGCAGCCGGAGAATTAAGGCGGATCCTTAAGGACGTTAATGGGAATCTTGCTGAGTTACGCGAGTTTCGAGGAGCGTCCGACTCTGGAGCCGAGAAAAAAGGACTTCGATGGATTTGATGCGCTTTATTGCGATTCTACCGTTTCAAGAGCTTCCGATTTCGCTACTCGTGTGCTTTAAGACCGAAACTAAACCTCCCTTTTTTGAAACACTTCGAAAGCTGATGCGATAATCAACGAATTTTTGGTACAAAACATAAATTAATTTCGACCAAATGATATGTTGGAAATAAATTATCTCCTCGAAGAAATATTTATGAGAGGTTGAACTATGAATTGAAAAGGTTCTAGGAACGAGTCAAGTGTTTTATTCTTACCACGATGTGTGTAAGAATTAGAAGACCATAACGAACCATGTCCTTTAGCCTCTTCTATTCATTCGAGTCTTGCGTAGAGATCGGGTTCAAAAAGGATATACCTTCCGTTAGAAATAAAGTTTAGTAAATTCTTAAAAAGAAAAGTTATCTTTATTTCTTTCCTTTATAACCCATAATCTCCAATAGTAGAAATAAGTGATTTCTTTAACTTATTCTGTGTATTCTGCATAATCCTAACGAATAAACAAAAATTAATCTCCTCGAAGAAATATTTATGAGAGGTTGAACTATGTATTGAAAAGGTTCTAGGAACGGGTCAAGTGTTTTATTCTTACCACGATGTGTCTAAGAATTAGAGGACCATAACGAACCATGTCCTTTAGCCTCTTCTATTCATTCGAGTCTTGCGTAGAGATCGGATTCAAAAAGGATATACCTTCCTTTAGAAATAAAGTTTAGTAAATTCTTAAAAAGAAAAGTTACCTTTATTTCTTCCCTTTATAACCCATAATCTCCAATAGTAGAAATATGTGATTTCTTTAACTTATTCTGTGTATTTTGCATAATCCTAACGAATAAACAAAAATTAATCTCCTCGAAGAATTATTTATGAGAGGTTGAACTATGAATTGAAAAGATTCTAGGAACGGGTCAAGTGTTTTATTCTTACCACGATGTGTGTAAGAATTAGAGGATCCTAACGAACTGTGTCCTTTAGCCTCTTTTATTCATTCGAATCTCGCATATAGATCGGGTTCAAAAAGGATATATCTTCCATTAGAAATAAAGTTTAGTAAATTCTTAAAAAGAAAAGTTACCTTTATTTCTTCCCTTTATAACCCATAATCTCCAATATTTTTTCTATACCTTTCGGATCACCGCTTGCTTTTACACTTTTTCATAAAATTATCGAACACAATACAACAGCACACTGCATAGCTATTGTACAGAGTTAAACACTCGATCCTGAAGCTGGACATCGAAATAATTACAGAATAACAACACAGTTTCTATTTCCTGAACTCTGTATCGAAACGAGCGCCACGGAAAGGTAAATGGAATTCGCGTGTTTCGCTGGAATTCTCTGGGAAAGCTTCGAAGGCCAGTAAATCAGAATGCCGGATGTGTTTCAGTTCCAAAAATATTTCCGTCGCTTATCGGGAAAATAACGGGGCGATACCGTCGACCGCCGGACGCGTGCAATCTACCAGGAATCAATCGTTGATTTATCGTGGCTTTGTTTGCTTTCGAGACGAGCTCATGAATCCAGAAACGAGGAGACGTTGTAGTGATATCAGTTAAACCGAAAGAAAACAAAAGGTGTATTATTGCAAATGCGTTTTCATCGGCTTCAGATTGTTTTTTTTTTTTTTTTATTCAAATTCAACTAACATTTTTACGAAAGAATCGTTTAATTCGGTTTAAAATTTGCCAATACTAATTTGTTTCTAAGTGTGTATTAACCACATTTTGCACTCGAGAGGTAACTGTTAGTCGTCTAATGATACTAACTTCAAAAATTTTCAAATTCAAGGTATTTACTAAGATTTGCCTATGTTAAACGTCATTTAGTTTAGTTAAGTGACATACTAAAATTTACATAAAAATAATTATTTAAAATATTTACATATTATAAGACAAACAAAGTCTGAAAATTTGCGAAACTATCGTTTGGTGATTAATAGTCTCCTCTCGAGTGCAAAGGGTTTATAATTGAAGAATTTTTATTTCTCGCTGTAACAATAGAAGAAACTCCCGTGAAAATAAATAAATAGAAAGCAAAAAGAAATTCCCTAATCTGCTCGACAAATTCACAATCAAGGGTAGAACTTTCAATTCCTGATCATTTATGTAGGAATGCGATCGAGCGGATGCGAGTTTGGGAAAGTCTGAAGAGTACTTGAGTTGGGCGATTGTCGGGCGAACGCAAAATGTTTGGGCTCGAATGTTTCTAAGGCGTGAAAGATGAGAGGTTGAGAAAACAGTGCGACTGAGAAATTGTGGGTGGTCGTGACCGAATGCGTAGAGTGAGAAAGGTTGACAATTAGAATGAAAGGAAACGAGTGTTTGGAAGAATATATAAAGGGGAAAATGCGAGCGCGAGGCAGAAAGTATTGAACGTAGAAAGAGTGTTAACGTTGCTAAGTTGTAAAGTCTGTAGTGATTTAGAGAGAGAGAGAGAGAGAGAGAGATTTCAAAAGGACGAATGGGTAATTAGATTGTTTGTAATGGAGCGAATGATAGGCTGAGTGAGGAAAGAATGAGAGGGAATGAGTGAGAGAGCGAGAGAGAGCGCGTGAACCGGTGTGACAAAAGGCGAAGGTAGTCAGTAGAGTAAGGCAGTCAGTAGAGTAAGGTAGTCAGTAGAGTAAGGTAGTCAGTAGAGTAAGGCAGTCAGTAGAGTAAGGCAGTCAGTAGAGTAAGGCAGTCAGTAGAGTAAGGTAGTCAGTAGAGTAAGGTAGTCAGTAGAGCAAGAGACGCGAATGGCGAGCGAAGGCGTTGCGAGCGGACAAGTGTAATGTGATTAATAAAACTATTTAATATCTAAAACTACAACAAGTCGTTTAAGTTGTTTTTGTTAAATTGTTTTAAATATACTGTTATTAATATTTTAATCGCTTCACTTTTATTTTTCACACCTGAATTCCATCTTCCGTTCTACACTTTATAGAACATTTCCTATATTTATTATGACCGACGTAATGGCGTCTGGCGTAACATGTCCGTCGAGCGACTGCACGTTTCGACGTGAACGAAATACAGGAATGGAAACGAAGCTCGTGTGAACCTGTGAAGTGAAATGCAAGGTGAAATCTGCGAAAGCTCGAGTGTTTGCCTTTGGGACAGAAAAGGTGTAAGGAGTACGTGAGGATCGTCGAGAAATGCTGCTTCCAGACTGTGTTTTGGGAAACGCTGCGCGAAGTTGAGTTTTGTAAGGAAGAAGGATCCACTGTTTTAATTACTCGCGGTATGAACGCTGTTTAGAGCGGAACTTCAAAGGAGACAAGCGTGGCATTGTGTCCCAGTGATTGTTTGTTAGGACCTTCCAACGCGACTATCCTCTGGTATTACTATACACGAGGAAGAGCCTGTTTCAAAGGAGAATGTCGTAACTATTATATTACGGCTAGTGTTTCAATGACTATGTCACTCGTGCTTTTAATAAAATCTATCTCGTGTAAAACAATCAGACCGCGAGATTTTTATGGAAATTCTATCGCAAAAATTACAACTCTGTAAATAGTATATGCACTGCTCTTGATGAACTGTATATTCTATTCTTACTAAGGGTTGTTACGTACTTTTAGAAAGTAGGGTAAAACCTTAAAATAGCGTAAAAGCAGTTGGTCATTGATTTATCTCTTTTTGTCTCGTCTGTCATCGATTTGAAATGATATTGGAAGCTTTTCTCAATGCTTTTCTCTCGACTAGCGCAATTTCTAATCGAAAAACTTACATTTGTATGATATGCATAACTGTCCTAATACTTAGGGTAGTAAATCTGCGTACCGACCATTATTTCCGGCACTGCGCTAAGTCATCTTTGTTTTAAACTGTTACATCGCATCCCTTTACTCGAAGAAATATTATTCTTTTAGTCTTTTTTTGTATAACGACGATTCGAATTTTTTTTACAGTTTTTCGTTTATTCAATCACGCTTTATTCTCAGTTTCCTACCCAGTTCTGCTGCACAGTGTTTCGAGACACGCAAAGTACGGTTAAAGTAGAAGGTATATACGAGAATCTACGAAGAGATTCGAACAGTAAAATGAATATTTCTTTTTACAGGCCCCACTTCGTCGGCAACTCTTTATAAAAATACGCATTTATATAAAATTCGCGGTTCGACGGTTACTTTTCTCCCAGCTCTGGTAGGTTTCCCTCTCTCGAATAAATCACGATTATTCGAAATCCAAAGCTCGACGATAAATTCAGACGTTGGACGCCTATCGTTTCAAGGTATCGTATCGAAGCACACCGCGCGTTCAAATGGCGTCGAGGTGACATTTTTCATACCGTTTCCCTTACGAGCGATCAATCTTGGAAACGAGAAACGTCCAGGATTCGACGGGAACAGGCGGCGAAACAGTGTGTATCGTGAAACGAAATTTCAATGAAATTGAATTAAAAAATTCTGGCTTCAATTTTATTTTGATTGTGGCCAAAAAGAAAATGGAAAACTCATCGACGACCCTTACGCTTGTTAAGCTATCGCGATTAACTTTGTTTTGTTGTTTTCCAGATCATTATTGGCTTAATGTGATTCTATACAATTAGGATGCTTATTTTGGTGTAAACCTATTAATTTTCAGAATACAAAAGAGAAAGAGCTACTTTATGGCCATCGTATTATTTACAATACAGTAGAATCTGGATTAATCGCAGCTAACCTGGAGACAAATGTGTTCCGGCAATAGAATTTTCAGATAATAGAACGCTCACGTTTCGTTAAGCTAAACTTCATTCGTTCAAACGGGTTTCAAGAAAATTAACAATTTCTGTAATCTGTTTTGCTCGCGTTTGCGTAAACGTTTGGACTCATTAATTCCATCTATTTCTACTCGGGGTGAAAAGTAATTAGATGCTTTCTCTAAAACGAAGTTACTCACAAAGTATCGCGAAATATACAATAACATAAGTGTTATTATTGTTAGTATTTTATATATGTTGGATATAAAAATACTGTTAGCATTTAAAATATAAAATACTAAATAATAAATATAGAATATAAAAATACTAGCTCTGTCTCCTGACGAAAAAGAAAATGGCAGTTAGCTGGTACTGAAAGAACCGGAAGTGGCTTCAAATTTCTTGGAGGATTCTTTTTACAGCGAAGCGACGAGTCGAGGAAAATCTGTCGTGGTCATCGGAAGTGACACAACCGACACACTTTTTCCAAGTTCGCAGAATATCGACGTCGCGCGCTGAGACAACACGTGGCTGTCGCACAAGCTGCCATTAGCAGCCAGAAAAAAAGAAGGGTGGATGATAGCGATGGGGTGGACAAAAAAGGGGGAGGGGGGACGCGAAGATCGTGACGATGCTAACAGTCCGGATAACAATGGGGTGACAAACGCAGCATCGTCGGACTTCGTGTGTTCGCCCACGTATCGGTCATCCACGTCGATAAGATCTTAGCAGCGTCCCGACGCCGATGCAGCGACGCTTTCTGACTGGCCATCAGTTATATTGATTCCGATTTTCCAGCTGGACAACCCAACAGGGAACAAGAGGAATATCGGTGACGTGGAATCGTAATTAGAGGATGATCAGGATTAATGGAGGATTTCGAGGAATCGCGTTTGACGGATCCTTAATCGGGTGTACGTATAAGGAGGCGCAGATTGTGCACGAGATTGCGAAGATCAAGCTGTGTATTATATTTATTATTAACTTGTACGGACCTCGTGATTAACTGCAATGCTGTACGAGATTCGCTCGCATTTGCTCTCCCTGCGCTACTTCAGAGATTATCTCTCACGGTGTATCTTCTTCTCTCCACACATTCAATCATCTCTATCACTTCTCCATTGCTAATCCTTAATTCCTCCCTTCCTCACGCTCGATACACTCTTGTCGATCTCGCGTCATTCACGTCTCAATTTAGTGGGTGACTTATATATGTTAACACTTATAACGCGTTAAACGCTCTTCGATCGCTCGCTTTCATCGCTTGGTCCGAACTCACACACTCACTCTACCTCTTCTACTCAATCGCATATCTACGATATTTGTAGGGAATGTTTAGATACAATGAAAGGGAACACGTATGTGGGAGAAAAATAATCGGCAATTCGAATTGCCTAGACTGGGAATCGAACCCAGGATCTTTCGCTTGCCAGGCAAATGCTTTGTCCACTAAGCTATTCAAACACGGCAGGAACCTCTGCTTCTCTTAGGCTATTTAATAACCCATACCATCATATTAATTTATAAAACAAAATTCGTATTCTATGCTAATCAATAAATACTGTTCTACCATACTAATAACAAAAATGAATATATAGACAATATTCGCAAACAATAAAACTATATTTTACATTGTCTTCTCGTCTTCAACTTTTGTCCCTGAAATAACCTGCGAAAATAAGCTTCCGCCTCGCTTCGTTCACTGTTTCGACTCCCCCACTGAGCTCACCGATGCGTATCCAGACACCGTAACAAAAGGTAGTCGAAGACAGAACTTGGTCTCATTAACCTTCTAAGATTTATTAATAGCAGCGGACAACGCTTTGTTCGAGCTACTTTGAGAAACCGACGACTACCTAGAACCACGTGGCTGAGTCTCCAGTTTCAACGGAACGAACCCGATACCGATTCCCTCCCTGTCGTCGAGGTCGCGTTGAAGTTTCCACCGGAAGCCGGGAGAAAAAGTTGCTTCGACGTGGTAATTAAATCGATACCCGTAGTTCTCGCTAGGTCGGCCAACGAGTCAACTTCGATTGTTCGTGGAAAGCTTAATCCAGCCTGAAACAGCGACGAGTTCGCCGTTTGACGGGCTGGAGTAACTCGTTAAATATGGTCGAACGAACTCAAAGTGTCCCGGGACTCGGGCACCGCCTTACTTCCGGTCGCGACCGGGTGGACTAACGCTCAACTACACAGTGAGCACGTGAGGAAATTACGTCCCGTCGAAAGACCAATACGATGAGTATCGTTAAACGGGTACGATTCTCGTGAATTGATTGAATTTCGATTCTGTGTTTGAGAAAATCGAGACGCGGGAATCTATAGACGCCATTTTGAATTTCTCACTTGACGCTTTAAATATTATACTTGGTAGCGGAGCCGATTTCAATTGAAAATACGTATTAAATTTCTTCGAACAGCACCATCTTACTTTATTTCTTGCACAGAACTTTTTAATTTGTTTCTTTTTTTTTCTTTTATAGTTTATGCAATATCTATAATTATACTACACGATCGTTAACCTTAACCTATTTTGTATATTTTTATGTTTCTTTTTTTCCTTTCATAATTTATGCACTATCTGAAGTTATACTATACGATTGTTAACTTTAACCTATTTTGCGCAAAAGGGTTTCGAACCCGTAAATTTAAAGAATTTAAATTTAAAAATAAAATAAAATAAAAATATCAGTTCACTGATCCGAACAAGCACAAATTTACCTGAAATTGGAGCTGAACAAGAACTTAGAATTCAATATACAGCTTTCATCGCGCAGAATACCGAGGAAGAATTTGTCAGACATTGACACTTTTGTTAATCGAGAAGTTCCCACGGGGAAAGGTAATTGTCGGCGAAGTTTTCGCAGGCAGTCGCGACGTAGGGAAGTACGTTATTATGCCAGGAGTATTCCTCCGCGACTAATGACTGCTTTGTTTTCCTGGAGATAGCCTCGTACGAACCGGAAACCGCTGTCACGCGCAGTTCTCCCGAAGAAATTTCCTTTCAGAGTTAGACGTCACGGATTCCATTCAGCCTCGAATGAATGACCGTCACGGAGATAATGTTCTAACGAAACGAAACGTTCCATCAAAGAAAACCGGACGTTCCTCAGCGTGGATCCTTCCGGGAAGCTATGAAACCTCGCGAGAAAGAATCGATCTAGATAAAGAACTTTAAGATCTAAATGAGTTTGTGGATTGTGAGATTAAAACACTATTGTTAACGGTGAATAAACTACATTAACTATTTATTAACAACAAGAGTTCCCTCAGATTTCACTAAAATCAGTCGACCTCAAGTTTGATTAAAAAAAAAAATCCTAATTTAGAATTTTAATTTAGCACGCTGATTTACCGTGACCTAAGTATTAGAACAGTCGTACCGGAAGTGTTCTTCCAGTGTTTCCGGTACTCCTCCCAAATACACAGAGGTAGGTCATTGTGGAGGTTTTAGTGGGTAAAAATCTCACATTTAGAAAAACCTCGCCACCCCCCTCCCCCTCCCCAAGGTGGGTAGGTATTTTTTAAAGACTTCCTCCACGGGAAAAAAAGTATTAGGACAGTTATGCATACTCTATAGAACTTTCAGGATTGTTCTTATTCGAAAGCAGTACGAACACGAGATAAAGTTGAGTGGTACCGAATGCATTTGAGGCATGAGTGTAGAGCTCGATTCCGGGCCACCCTCTAAATTAAAGCGTTGTCGTTTCAATCAGATTTAAAGGGTTCCCTGGTCGCCTTATCAGAAAATGCATTGCCGCTTGTACGTGACGGCTCGGCGAGGATGCATTCTGCCGAGGAGAGGGCGAGCCACGACAAAAGGGAGAAAACGAGAAAATCGAGTTACCTGCCCTCCCCTTTTTTCTGCCGCTTTACATCCGATTCTCCTCGTGAATTTACATTTTACCTCTGACTTCGTCCCATTGTTCCGCTCGCTACACGCCACTCTGAACCGCGAACAGTCCAACGAATCGCCTTTAATTCGGGAGTTTTTCGTGGAATTGTCATCTTATCATGATTGCTCAACAAGTATCGTTTAAACGATTCTCTTGGTATACATGATCACATATCACAGTTGTAATTCTTCAGTTTTAATAATAAATAATACTAATCACAGCTGTTCTTAGGAGGATGCAAAATAATAAGGCGACTGGAGATCGTTTATTATTCGTAAAATTTTAGATAATAAAGACAATAACCAAATCTTATTGAATAGGTTCTGGACTTTTCAAACAACCAATATTCTATCAAATTAACTATCTATTATAATAATTTGCATCGACAACCATTATTGTTGTTCACCATACTAAATTGTTATAAAATGGTTTCATAACTTTTTCTCCGTAGTTAAGGGTTTTTCCCTGGTTTTCCTAACATTCATGTTTCGTTCTAAAATAGGGACAGCAGCAAAAAAGAATAATCTTACTATTTGGTAAATCACGCTTCGTTCTTCTCATTCACCCAAACGACACAATACCACACACTTTGCACGCACCCTCCCCTCCTAGCTCCTCCATCTTTCTTCTTTCCACTTCTCGCCCACCCCTCTGACTCTTTCTCTCCCTCACTCTCTCTCTATCTGTCTGTCTTTCTACCCCCTCCCTCTCCATCATCCCTCTCTTTGTCCGTCTCTCTCTCCCTCTTCCTTTCTCGGTCTGTCTCTCTCTCACCCCCTCTTTGTTTGTCTCTCTCTCCCTCTTCCTTTCTCGATCTGTCTCTCTCTCACCCCCTCACTCTCTCTCTCTGTCTGTCCCTCTTCCTCTCTCTCCCTCTCCCCTCACTCCCTCACTCCCCCCCCCTCACTCACCCTCCTCACTCTGCCTGTATCCCTCTCCCTCTTCCTTTCTCGATCTGTCTCTCCCTCACCCCCTCATTCTCTCTCTCTCTCTGTCTGTCCCTCTTCCTCTCTCTCCCTCTCCCCTCCCCCCTCACTCTCGCTCTCTGCCTGTCTCACTCTTTCTCTCTCCCTCTCTGTCACTCTTATACCAAACCTCACACACCTCGTTCACCTTAATGGTACGCTTCATCTATGCCCCAGCGAAGATAATACAATCGGATGTGGTTCTAATGAGATCGAAGGCCGACCCGCGCCGTAGCAGCCTGTCACGGAAATTCGCGTGTTTCCTCCCCGAGCACGCGTGAGCCTCGATTATCGATCCGCGTATCGATCGTGCGGGAGATTGCGAGGGGAAAGTTCATCCCTGCTCCCACGGGATGTTTCCTGTTCCTGTTCAGCTGCTGCCTTTGTGAGAACAGACGCGACAGTCCGAGAAAATATTTCTCAAGGGAGGAAGAGGAAGGAAAAGGAAAAGGGAGAAAAAATCGGAAACAAGGGGCCGGTGGTGTTCCCTGTAACAAGGTTTGCGTCTCGGTGTTAGACGTTGAACTCCGTTTCCTTTAAAAGATTAACCGTTTACGCGGATCGATGGGCCACACTCGGGTATAAAAACGAAAACGGAAAAGCGGAACGTCGGCAAATATTTAATCGGGGTTCGACCTTAAAGTAGCAGCACAAATATTGTACGAGCCTTCCTTCCTTTATTTTTCTCGTAGACTGCTGGCCGACTGAAACTTTCGAGAGCAAACAGTTCTTAAAATTGCTGTTGCTGCCGTTTCTGAGCAACGGGAGCCATTAGCGTGGTAACCGTAAACAGTGGTGGACAAAAGTTGATGACCAAAGGGTCAAAGAAAATAAATTAACTAATTAATAAGAAATAACAGTATAAATAAAATTTGATTTCTATGCTAATTGATAAATAGTGCTTTACCATAATGACAATAAAAATTAATAGATAACAATATTTGCGAACGATAAAATTATGTTTTACATTGTGTTGTCGTCTGAAACTTTTGTCCGCTACTGTACTTTCGGTCCTTCGGCGTTACATAAATAATTTATCGTAGGAATTTTCTCAATATAACGGTATGAAGTGTACAGAAATTAAGATTATCCAGTTTACGTAACGAAACTAAAAAAGTTAATAATAAAGCTCTTGAAGACTTGACTGAATAAGTAACAACAAGATTAATATCCGCAGATTTATCAAATCGCACAGACGAAATTATTCACAGCTGTGTGCTCGAAGCTGTGCTTCAGATCGTTCGACATTAATTGTTCGAGATCGACTTCCGAACATAGAACAATGGAAACGCAAGGGGCTGCCGTAATTAAAGCTGCCCGGAAACGTACGAGCAGCCAGTGACGGAAGTCGTACGAATCGTCTATTCTGGCTACCGGCGCTCCTTTGACGGAACTCGCAGATTTCGAGCATCGAATCGTGGTCTGCAGTTCGAACGAACGTCTCGAGAACGGATATCCTACGAACGAGCTCCTAAAAACGGCCATCCACCGGAAACAGCGAGAGCTCCATCATTATCGCGATCGACGGAAGCGCGCAGCCTCGCGAGGATCGTTCAACGACGCTCAAGGCACGGTCCACAGTCGCACAATGTAGACGTTTTCGAGGGAATACCGCAGGTTTCCAGAATTTAGGCAATTACGACACGAAGATTTTAGTGGAGTTTAGAATGCTGATTTGTTCCTACAAGTTTGGGATTTTATATACAGTTTTAGCTTAAATAACTTTAGGATTGGTGATTCAAGGATTAATGATTCAAGGATTGGTTATTCAAGGATTAGTGATTAAAGGATTGGTTATTCAAGGATTAATGATTCAAAAATTGGTGATTCAAGGATTAGTTATTCAAGGATTGGTTATTCAAGGATTAATGATTCAAAAATTGGTGATTCAAGGATTAGTTATTCAAGGATTGGTTATTGAAGAATTGGTTATTCAAGAATTGGTGATTCAAAAATTGATTATTCAAGGATTAGTGATTCAAGAATTAGTGATTAAAGGATTGGTGATTCAAGGATTAATGATTCAAAAATTGATTATTCAAGGATTGGTGATTCAAGAATTGGTGATTAAAGGATTGGTGATTCAAGGAAAGTTCGCATTTAAAGTCTGACAGTTAAAAACTTACAAGTCAAAATACAACGAGAATAAGTTGGAGTTACCGGTCGATATTCACGCTTAAAAGGTTAATCCTTTGCCAACCCAATCCAACACAAGCGAAATTCGGCTATCTCCTTAAATAGCATTTACGCGAAATCGTGTTAGGATTCAGAAATCCCCCGGTTTCACTCGTGCGAACGAAAAATTGGAGCGTTCCGCGCGAGGCTTGCATAACGATGCTCGAAACATATTCCGATGGCGGTTCCCCGGCTCCCCCGACTTCTCAGAATGCAATAAAGGCTGCGGGATCCTCGCGTAAACGATCGAATTCCCTCGCACGAACACGAAAACGTGCCTTCGTATCCGTTTTTCGAATACTTCAACTCGCAAGGATACCTACTCGAGAATCACAGCAGCTGCGCGCCTCCGTTTTCGCGACCGCATCGATTAGCCGAGTCACGTGGAAACGATTAAATTTTTATTCCGCACGGGTCGGGAACCGCGCCCTTCAATTATACTCCATTAAAAGCTGGCCAACTTTCATCGTCTGCTTTATTTAAATATCCATTTTGCCCGGCTACGTGTACTCGTGAGTAACGAGGAGAAGTAGAGGCGATCGCGTAATCGAGTTTGGGAAAGTTCAGCCGACACGATTTGGAGCGTTTAGAATTCCTCGAGCTTTTCGTGATCGTCCTCTCGATTTCCGGTTACCTTCTGCCTTTTAACGTATCGCACAAAAGTCGTCCAAGTTTTTCTACAAACGACGTATTTCTCGAAATATCGCTGTAAGAGCGTTAAGATCAAAAACGTATAAGTTGGCAATCAAAGTACAGTTAAATTGTAATATTATTTTAAATATATTAGGGAAACAGGAAAGTAAAAGCAAAAGGCAAAAGATTGTTGATAATGAGGATGATTACATCATTAATTAAAAATAAAAACTCGTTAAAAATTTATGTGTTTAAATTTAATGTCAGAAAACGACATTACTTTCCGCCCCCCCCCCCCCACAATATAAACAGTTAACCCTTTCGTCTGGGATATAAATATTGATCCAATAATAATCAAAGTATGCCTATCATGTTAGATTAATTATAAACAACACGTTTTCACACACATATAATTTTCAAATCGTGCTGCTTGTATGATATGCATAACTGTCATCATAAATGTGTACTACTACTACTACTACTACGTATGTATTATGTTGGAAGATTATTCTTCTCTACTTGAATACTGTAAAAAACCAATGTCGTTTATTCGCATCATTTTTAAAGCAAGCTCGGATACTGTGTGCCAAGAAGATTTTCCGATACTCTTTCAAATTATCGGAATGGATGATCTATTTATAAATCGGTAGCTCCCGATACAACAGCTTTCCGTTATCGACCTTTAACGAGATTGCGACTCGCTTTCAAGCAAGATTTTCGTGCACACGCGTCGTCTTCTTATCCCTTTTGTGTCGACAACGGTTATGTATAGGTTGGCGGATAGGAAAATGTATGATAAACCTTTTGAACAGGCAACCAAATCGGAGGAATCGCTCGTGCGCTCACAGCTTTTCACGAGAAGCGTGCAAAAAACATGACGAAAAAACGTAAAACATATATTTGCAGAGAAATAAACGCGTAAATGCTGAAACTTCGTTGCAACCTGCAAGCTCGAGGCTGTGGAAGCATTTTGCGCTGCAAGCTCGGGCTTTAACAATAGCAGATTTTAAATAAGAACACAGGATGGCGAGAAAGAAATGAAAGCCCGCAAGCTCGAGCTTAAATTTCATTCCTTGCCGCAAGCTCGCGTTACAATGGTCCCGGAATTTGAATATGCGATCGTTAGAAACAGAAGACAAAAGATAACTTGCAAGCTCAGACCCATAATTTGTTGTATATTAAAAGCTCAAGCTTCAACAGCCACAAAACTTTTATTCCCATTGTTCGAAGCAAAAGTCGATAAAAATGCTGTAAGCTTAGATTTAAGATACATACATTTAGAATTGAAAGCTCAAGCTTCAGAGATCTCAAAATATGCAATTGTGGAAAACAAGATGAAAAAGGATAGAGAATCTACAAGCATGAGCTTAGAACTTTTCATAGCTCACACCTATGATTTGTTGTATATTAAAAGCTCAAGCTTCAACAGCCACAAAACTTTTATTCCCATTGTTCAAAGCAGAAGTCGATGAAAATGTTATAAGCTTAGATTTGAGATACGTTTAAAGTTGAAAGCTCGAGCTCCAAAGATCTCAGAATTCACAAATGTTGGAAACGAGACGATAAAGAATAGAGAATCTGCAAGCTCAGACTCAGAACTTTTCGAAGCTCACACCTATGATTTGTTGTATATTAAAAGCTCAAGCTTCAACAGCCATAAAACTTTTATCCTATTGTTCAAACAGAAGTCGAGAAAATGCTGTAAGCTCAGATTTAATATACGTTTAAAGTTGAAAGCTCGAGCTCCAAAGATCTCAGAATTCGCAAATGCTGGAAACGAGACCATAAAGAATAAAGAATCTGCAATCTCGGATTCAGTAGAACTTTTCGAAGCTCGCATACATTCTCAAAGAGCTTCGTTTCAGATATAAATTTGCACGCGAATGGAATGATAGAAATAGCACGGACACTCGTAGAAAGCGTTTAACGTAGGATCCCAGGCCATTAAAGCGCGACCGGTATCAAGCTCGATGACGCATTCCGTACAAATTTTATGAGGCTGGCTGGCTCGGGACTGCAAGCACGGATTGTCCGTTAATTAGCTCGCGACGAGTGCAGGACGGTTAATCGAGCGGAAGCTGAAACTCAAAAATACTATGAATCAGCCGGCTCGTTCAAATTAATTAAGCGAGCCGGATCAATGACAGTCGATCCGCTTCCGGATTAAAGTGAATGGACCGTTGAAGAAGATTAATTAACAAAAATGTCAAGCCTGTTAAAATAAGCCTTTTCGTAAATCTGCTTCCATCGTACGAACAGAAATTAGAAGAGATTCGCTTCAAATAATAACAATACCTCCGGAAGACCGTGCACTTACATCTGAATGCAATTAGCTACCTTAAGTAATCCATACAGAGATTAAAATAATTGTCAACCGTTCTAATTTCGATACTCAGAACACTACAAAACTAACATCCCATTGTTCTCCTTTAACCCCTTAACCTACGATTTACGTTCGAGAATTTTGGGCCGAAAACATAAACAAGCTCGCGCAGCCTTAGAGGCATTCGCACGACTTGTATCACACCATTGCAGATTATTAATTTTGTATTACTAATTTTTGTATAAATAAACTTTTTGTAGTACTTGCATCTACCACAATTATTACATCAGGTTGTAATTACTTATCAAATATTTCACAAATGTTTATAACTTTAGGAGGACACCGCCGCTAATATTTATATTTGATCCGATCATCGTACGCGGGCTATGCCCGTCATTGTAGGTTAAGGGGTTAACTGCTTATCGAAATCTATCGTCGTTTGGTAAACGGATATAATTCTTGCCGAAATTTTTCTTTATTTTTTATTTTATTTACGTTGTTTACAAAGTAAACATAAAAACAGAAAAGAGTGAACAAAGTAACAGCGAGTGCTTGATAGGAAGTGGAAATAATTAAAAGGAAAAGATACATATGTAAAATTAAAATTAAGAGGATAAGAAATACGGGATTAACGTTGTCTTGGAATTGTGTAATTGCATTTCCGTTAGACACATCCGATTCCGCGCTCAATTATTGTCAATCGGTGCAGGGCACAAAGGATTCGAATAACCACGAAGCACCGAGACAGGCGATTCGGTTTGAGGGACGCTTTGTAGGCTAACCGAGCATGGCATTAACGTCAAGTCGGTAGCCAAGTCATCCTCGCCGATTAATCATCTGATTATACAGTGACACGCCAACCCCTCTCTGGTGACCCGGATCCATCGCGAAGTTAATAAAAAGCTGGTCCCTGCATACAGTCGCAGGCAGATCCGACGGGAAGGGTGGTTTCAGCAAGCATGCGGGAAAACGTAACTGTTAACACACAAGGTATAAGATCGTCGAACAGTTGAACAGCCAAAACATAAATCTTGTTACGGAACAACTTTTGTAGTGAGAGAAGCATCGAGTGATGAAATAAAGTTCCTCTTTCGATCGGGTAATCGAAGGGAAAAAGAAGATATACAGAGAAGGAGAGGTGAAGGGGTGATTGTATGCGTCAAAATAAGACGAAAATCAAGAGTGACTAAATCTCGTTTAAGGTTCGGTTAATTGGATATTAACGGTTGAAGACCGATCCAAAATTCGCTGAATTCGGGCAACCCGTCGTACACAGCCGTCTGTATGCACAACCACGCACAGGCGAAGTCGGGACTGTAGCGATAAGAGAGTTACAACGTTTACCTCGTGGGACATAGGACAAATTTTTAAAGTACAGACATTTACTCAATATTCGTTGCACTTTTTGTCACCCTTTCAATTTTTAAAGTGCAAAAATTCACTCAGTATTCGTTACATTTTCTGCCCCCTTTGAATTCCTAAAGCGCAGGCATTTACTCAATATTCGTTACACTTTTTGTCACCCTTTCAATTTTTAAAGTACAAAAATTCACTCAGTATTCGTTACATTTTCTGCCCCCTTTGAATTCCTAAAGCGCCGGCATTTACTCAATATTCGTTACACTTTTTGTCACCCTTTCAATTTTTAAAGTACAAAAATTCACTCAGTATTCGTTACATTTTCTGCCCCCTTTGAATTCCTAAAGCGCCGGCATTTACTCAATATTCGTTACACTTTTTGTCACCCTTTGTCACCCTTTCAATTTTTAAAGTACAAAAATTCACTCAGTATTCGTTACATTTTCTGCCCCCTTTGAATTCCTAAAGCGCCGGCATTTACTCAATATTCGTTACACTTTTTGTCACCCTTTCAATTTTTAAAGTACAAAAATTCACTCAGTATTCGTTACATTTTCTGCCCCCTTTGAATTCCTAAAGCGCCGGCATTTACTCAATATTCGTTACACTTTTTGTCACCCTTTCAATTTTTAAAGTACAAAAATTCACTCAGTATTCATTACATTTTCTGCCCCCTTTGAATTCCTAAAGCGCCGGCATTTACTCAATATTCGTTACACTTCTTGTCCCCTTTTAATTTCTAAAGAATACTATACTTTCTGCGTTTCCATCCGTTGCGCTACCAAAGTGAAAAGGAAGAGTAGCTCGAGGACCTCCCCGCACCCCTATACTCCGGATTACACCCCCACACGGTTCCCAAAGCGGAACGGAGCTACCCCGCTCGAAAATGGAATCGTCAAGCTTTCGCGCCACGGGTGAAACACAGCCGAATGATTTATTTATGGTGTTCGCGTTGATCCCAGGCCCCGAAACACACGGGCAAAGGGTTGCCGCCTGCGAGCTCTTCGTGGAAAATTTATTCGCCAGCCAGCTTGTTACACGGCAACGCTAGAACAACGGCTGCGGCGGAGCAGCGCGATTGTCGCGTAACAATGGCCGGCGCTCGACAATGACTTCGATGATTCATTCATGTGTCGCCCGGGCATGAAACGGAGAGGCCAAACAACGGAGGGTGCGTTCTGTTTGACGGAACGGCCACCAAGTTTTGAGCCCAGCCACTGCGAGGCCACTTGTCACGCGCGAAACTAAAGAGGTTATGGAAACAAGCAGGCGCTACGGGGGACCCAATCGCGCGACGCAATCAAAGAACAGCATAAATTCAACGGGATGCCTAAGCCGGGACCAAAGCGTGGCCAGCTTAAGCCAGCTGTAACAAGCTCGGTTGTGTTGGACTGCGACGAGCTAGGTTTAGCCTGGCTTTAACGTAGATTCTCGACTGATCCGAATTTCGTGTGACACGTTACGTACACTTAACGCGACCGATCGAATATCGAAAGTATTGCCGTTTGAGGTTTTCTGGAGATTTTAAAATTATTTATTAAAATATTTAAAAATGTTTAAATTACTTATTAAAATATTTAAAAATGTTAAAATTATTTATTAAAATATTTAAAAATATTAAAATTATTTATTATAATATTTTAAAATGTTAAAATAATTTATTAAAATATTTAAAAATATTAAAATTATTTATTATAATATTTAAAAATGTTAAAATTATTTATTAAAATATTTAAAAATGTTAAAATTATTTATTAAAATATTTAAAAATGTTAAAATTATTTATTAAAATATTTTAAAATGTTAAAATTATTTATTAAAATATTTTTTAATGTTAAAATTACTTATTAACTATTAAAATATTATTATTATTATTTATTATTTATTATTAAATTTTGCATCGCACTGCACTCAAATGAGTGCATTAATCGAGTTGAGTTTCGAGAACCTATTTAAAGAATCTGTCACGAAAACAGTAGTGATCGTTGGATGCTCGTAGATCTGGAACGAGCGCACATGCCACGACAATTAGCTGTATCCGAAGCACTCGGACAACTCGTTCGCGAGCGACGTTACGTAAGCTCGCTTCTAACGCGTTTCCACTGCACGATTGCGGCTGTCGATCACCGGAAGACGGCTGATATGAGTTATGGGATCGTTTGCGGCGCAGAGGAGCATTCGAAATCGTAGATGGAGAGCTTTGCCGGCAGTTTGTCACGATCCTTCGAATCTCTGTTCGAGTAACGTCTCTTTGAAGGTAAAATCGTGCTATTCGATACGCTTGACACAATGTTATGCCTCGCGTTTGCGATAATATTGCTTCATTTCAATCCACGATACATACAGTAGCGGATATAAGTTTAAGACGAGAAGACAACATAAAGTACAGTAACGGACATAAGTTTAAGGCGACAGGACAATGCAAAACATAGTTTTATGGTATGCAAATATTATTCATATACTTAAAACTGAAAACCAGCTTTCTCTAAACATACTTTCTGAAGGGCTTCTTCCAAGAGTCCAAGCCACATTTTAGAATGTTCGAAAATGTTAAAGAAACAAAACAAAGCTCACAAGGTTCGGTCACAGTTGCCCTTCCTCGTGCTTTATAAATAACTCAACTATTATAATATTTCAAATAAGAACGTATTTTATTTAAGCAATATAAAACCCCATTTCCAATACTAACTAATAACAAAAGTAACCAGAATGAATGGCAGCTCCCTTGTTGTAGAAAAGATGGCAAATCTCCCCATTCGATTGGCTAAGCGTTAATTACCACGGCAGAACGGCGTGTTTCGCCAGGAAATTAAAGGGCTCGTCACTCTGAAACGAATTTACCCCCCGTTATCCGACGTCAACTCTCGTTCCCTCTTTTTGTTTAAGTTGCGGATCGCCTCCAACGAGAACTTTTACTCCTCTATCGGTGCCTCCGTGCCGCTCTCGCGAGTAATTTGCATGCTAGAGCACAGGAACGAAAAAGGGACCAAAAAAGACCGGAAAACAGGTGAAAAATTTCGCAATCAAGGACGAACGCGCGGCAATACGGTTTCGATGATTTGTTTAACGGGTTATTCGATCCCGTCGGCCGCAGCGCGTCGAGATCGAGCACACTCGTGCAAATTGGCGGGAGAAAAGCTCGGCTAAATAACGGTATATTTTGCGTTGGAATTCGAGCCCAGGCGAAATCTCACGGACAATGTATAAATTATTCGCCCATGGCACGTTCGGTTGGCATATTCTGTTACGTTTCGCGTGTAACTAGCTATTTTGTTAAATAAAATACCGTCGTAGGAATGGCCCCGCTTCGAAACGGCGCGGCACGAGCGAGCGGAAAGCTGTTTTACATGCAAAGATAAATAAAATACGTAGACGCTTTGCTTTTATGAAAATCGAGCTTGAAAATTCGCTGGATTTCCACGCTCTTGGCTGCGCACCTGTCTGACGAATTTCTCGTTGCACCACTTGCGTTTGTTACGTTTAACGGTAACTGCATGGTGACGTGAACAGATACGCTTTTCAAGTCTTTTGGTTGATTAATGCACTATTAAAACGAGTGGTGGACAGTGAAATTTGTTAAGTATAAACAGTCAGTTGTACGTGTTAACGGATAATTGTTCAAGGTAATTATTTATAGCAACCTTATAAATTTACTGTTGTAAAGCTTCCAAAATTTACTACGATTTTCTGCAGAAGCTGTGAATAAAGATTTGTTTTCTACGTATTTCTAAATTGCCTCTTCTACTCAGACCCCCCTTCTATTTTTCTAATTTTAAGGATTATGTACATTTGCAAATAATATTAGCACATCGATAGACTTTTTTGCAATTAACATAAATGTATACAGATGCTTATTCTCATAATTTTAACTTTACTATATTTATATGTTATATCTGTCATTTTTATTTTCAATACTTCCATCTTCCTATCATGTACTTTGTTCGTTACTTTGTTCGCTCTTCTCTGTTTTCATTTTACCCCATAATGGGCATTGTCCGTAAATAAATAAAACAAAATAAAATAAAATTTCATCTCTTCTATTCTTCTCTGTAATTGTCGGTGGTTCTGCTGCTAAAACACGTTTCGATAACCGAAATGAGCCAAAGAAAACATCTGAAAAGGTGCTGAAACCTATTGTGCCGGTTCGTCGGACACAACTCATTGATTCGGAGAAGCTTCGCGAGACCATTCGAAGTACTCGAGGAATCTTCGAGGGCGTTCGTAATCTACGAGACAATACCTGCAAGCAGAGAACCGCTTCGAATGCCTTCTTTAATCCTTCGGTTTTCAATCAGGTTCGATCAACAAGACACGCTCAACCGAAAGCAATCGCGTTCCACCCCGCAACATACCTATCAACGCGTTCGGGAACAATGTGTCGCTCTGAAAACCTGTTGTTTGTTATTAATCCGATTTGTAGCCGTCGCGTTCGCGCGCACGTCACCGAAATGAGAATTACTTCGACCAGGAATCCCTTCATTACACGTTTGCGTGATGGAACGCGACGTTTGTCTAACCGTGCTGTTCGTTAGGTCCGCGGCAACCATAACGAAGGTCAATCCTTGTCGTTGCTGTACTAATTATTCCTAGAGGCAGCAAAATTTTGTCTTGGTGCAGCTATACGGTAACACTGATTCTTATATCGCGACTATAAACTTGTGGCGGTATAAAAGTTCATTTGAGGTGGTACAGTAGCGGACAAAAGTTAAAGACCAGAGAGTGAACAAAAACAAAATAATTAACATATGAGAAACAGTACAGTAACAATACAAATTTTGTGTTCTGCATTAATCAGTTTAATGGGTTTAATTCATATTTTCTTCTTTGCTTTTGGTATTGTTTGCATTCATATAGTAAATTTCTTCATCGACAGCAATTCAGAACAAAACTTAATGTATGGCATTCTATGAGTCGGCTCGCCTCTCAGATGCCTCGAACGAATCTTCACTAACACGTGTATTAAAATTATAGATAAAATAGAGGACACCACATCCGACCCCTTCAACGTTACATTTATTTCTGTTCTTTGTTTTATAAAATTAATCGTCTCCCCGTTACAACCCCTAACTGAACTCTTGTCGCTTTTATTCTAATTTTCTTCGCAGTACTCCTCTGCTAGCCAAGCTATTCAGAAGAGGCTTAATGTATGGCATTCTATGAGTCGACACGCCTCGCAGATGCCTCGAACAATCATCCGTTAACGCACCCGTGGCTCCTCTAATACGGTTATCAACTATCATTCATCCAAAACTCCTAAATCACGTGTCCGAGTGAAACACAAAACGACGAACAAGCAAACAGACTGTCAGGAAACAATAGGACGAAGCTGTCGTTATCGGTGCAGCGACAAATAGAGAAGCAACTGAATCGTTGGAGCTCGGGAATCCAGCTGGAATAATCGCGGGAAATCCTCTTCATGGGCGCGTTGTGAATTTTTCGGCTACCCTTTTCCGAACAACTATATCACCAGAACAGACTGCGTCGCGTTTTTATCATGTTTTGCGCCTCGGTTAGGCGTTGCTTTCGCGCCAGTTTTTCAACGATCGAGCTTATCTCCAGTCGCGGTGCTCGTTCACGGATTTCCAATTTCGATGTTTAAACAAACGGCGACGCGTCTCGCTGTGTTTGCGACGGGACGGCGAGTCGCCAGCTTGTTATTTTCAGACTGGAACATCGGCAGAGAACAAACAGCCCGTCGATTTGTTGTCGTTCGATATTTTTCGCTTCGTCCTTGCCACGGACGCGTTGTGTGCGACGCGCCCCGTGTTGCGTTTATTGCGAGATTAATTGCAGGAAATGCAATGGAAATGTCGACGAAACGAGATGAACGGGGGAACACATTGTGCAGGACTGCTTTTACTTTTTTTTTCTTTCTTTTTTTTTGTTATCAATGAATTCAGGTGGTGGAAGCTTGAAACGGTTATTTACTAAGCGCACGCGGAATTGAAATTGGAGGTTTAATATTGAGGAGATTGCAGAATGGCAGAGTTCAACGGAATAATTGCAAACTACTCCTGCAAATACACGTTATTATTGCGATAGTGAAAAGGAACTTTGCGAGAGTGTAGAACCTTTAACCCCTTGAGTGCTACATACTCCTGGTCGAAGTGCTCCGCGTGGACGACGTTCTATTAGCAATTGTGTTGCTCTAAATGGGAGCGAGGAAAAAATTGACAAATACATATACTCGTCCATAATCTACGCGAGTAACTTTCGTCAAAGACGCATATACGCGCCATAATTCATACGAGTAACTTTCGTTAAAGGATAAAACTTTAAACAAAAGAATTTCAATTTTAACACAGTAATTTATGAACTGTATTATTACCTTTACTTAACCCTTTGTGTGCTAAATATTCCCGATCGAAATGCTCCGCGTGGACAGCCCTCTATTAGCAATTGTGTTGCTCTAAATGGGAGCGAAGAAAAATTGACGAACGCATAAATCCATCTATAATCTAAGCGAGTAACTTTTTTCAAAGACGCATATACGCGCCATAATTCACAGGAGTAACTTTCGTTAAGGGGTTAAACTGTAAACAACAGAATTTTAATTTTAACATTGTAATTGATACATTGTATTATTACCTTTACTTAACCCTTTGACTGCTAAATATTCCTGGTCGAAGTGCTCCGCGTGGACGACGTTCTATTAGCAATTGTGTTGCTCTAAATGAGAGCGAGGAAAAATTGACAAACGCATAAATCCATCCATAATCTACGCGAGTAACTTTCGTCAAAGACGCATATACGCGCCATAATTCATACGAGTAACTTTCGTTAAAAGATTAAACTTTAAACAAAAGAATTTCAATTTTAACACAGTAATTTATGAACTGTATTATTACCTTTACTTAACCCTTTGTGTGCTAAATATTCCCGATCGAAATGCTCCGCGTGGACAGCCCTCTATTAGCAATTGTGTTGCTCTAAATGAGAGCGAAGAAAAATTGACGAACGCATAAATCCGTCTATAATCTATGCGAGTAACTTTTGCCAGAGACGTATATACAGTAGTCAAAAGTTTAAAACGAGAGGACAGTACAAAATATAGTTTTATGGTTTGCAAATATTGTCTGTATATTCATTTTTATTGCTATCATTGTAGAACACTATTTATCGATTAGCATAGAATACGAATTTCTCATAAATGAATTAATTTATTTTCGTTAACTGTTTGGCAACTGCGTTGGCTCGATTTAACCGCCACGATTCACCTTACCGGGAACCGTTTCCGATTTTCCTGTCGGAAATCCTGTCGTTACCGTCGCGACGGCGAAATACATTAACGACTCATGAAAATTTCACCCACGGTTTCCCCGGCGTAACAACGCGAAGCTGGAACGAGAATGCCGTCGAGCACGCGATGCACGCGTAATGCAAATATTGCATTTTGAACGAGTTCCCTATTTTTTTCTTCCTTTTTTCTTCAACAACTCGACTCCTTCGGGGAATACTTCCGCCCGAAGAAGCGCACGCTTATGATGTCGTTGCTCAGAAGGACCCTTGAAAAATTTCTATCATCCTACCAGCCGTCCCCTGAACGTTCCACTTAACAGAACGACTACCGAGTCCTCTTCGCGGAAATTTGATAAGAACGAGCTTTATGAACTTTAGCGCATTATGAAAATCACACGTAAGCTGGGATCGTTCGAAATGGATCGAGCCGGAATGAACGAACGATGATCGATGCTGTGGGTAATTACGATATAATATTGTCCACAATTAATATTGTGGACAATATAACAAACGTTTATTTACAGGATTACGATATACTCGGTACAATAATGAAAGATACAATCCAATATTCGCTCTTATACTCTGCCTCTCTCTCTCTTTCTCTTTCTCTGTCTTTACTCTCTGTTAGCTGCGAACGAACTGACTGACTGCTCGTTATTCATTTCTTCTCTGTCTCTACTATAAAAGTATCCGAATAATATAGAACACACACCGCAACATTCATTCCGCAAACCTTAAACATCTACAGAAGCCCCTCAACGTTTGCACACAATTGATTCCTGAAAGTGTGTGCGAATGTTGTAGAGAGATGTAAAAAAAATATGCACCAAAAACTGTATTTTAAAGTATTGATCGGAACAACATTGTAGTCTAATGGCTAAAGTCTAATGTCCTCTGAGAGGGGACAGCTCAATAGCCTGCTCGATTCAGGATGTCCCCTCAGAGGGAACATACGACCGCAAAGGCTTAAAAAGTTGAATTTTTTAAAATGTGCGAAATGGCGAATTGTGCGAAAGTCAAGGGACGCTTGTATTGACAATATTTCTCATTCCTTACTTTCATGCCATATTCTATGACGACCATATCACCACAGACACAATGATTAGTTACAAAACGCAAGAATTTCATCTACGTGCAATACATGGGTGGAAGAATGTGAAACGTTTCGAACGTAAGGAATTGCATCGTTAAAGCTGCATTTTGATGCACTCGAACACTTCCTTTCTCCTTTAAGGTGCTTCTTTTCTAACATTCATGACCTTCCGACCTACTCTTACTTCACGGTGCCAGCTCCTTCATCCTTCGAAACTGTCCCTAACGTTTTTATCCTCCACCCGATTATAGTTACGGTATATACAATTCTTGTCTGTTTCTTTGTTTCTTTCTTACTATTACAAAACTAGGTGAGGGAGAACGAACACGAGAAGGCTTTGTCATACGCCTTCATACAAATATTCTGTGTCTCTTGTTAAACATCAACCATAGGAAACAATTTACCATCATCGTACGACTCCTAGTGTTTTCTACATCGATTTCCCTTGAAACTTAATACGTCTTCGCGACATCGTTAGACTACGATTCCCATCGATGCACGGTTACTCTTGCTATTTCTTCTACCATATCATCTTCTACAGCTTCGTTTCCTCCTGTGATTCATATATCCTTATTCATATTTATTTATTTAATTATTTAAATCATTAAACGGGTTAAACCTTCATTAATATACAAGAGAAGATTGAAATACATTATAGGGTATACATAAGTATATGTATTCGATGCATCAGGAAACCTTAAAGTGTCCCAAATCTCTACCCTCTTTCTACCGATTTTTGCATGTGTATAGAGATCTTTGTGGTCGACCATCCGTGACGATCAATTCGGCGAGATCCATAGCTCTCTGGACATTTTTATAGACCCGATGAAATGTTCGAGCAATAAAGAATCGGGACGCGGAATCGGCCAACTTTTCGCAGGCTTCGGAAACTTTGGGTGCTCGAAGCCTCGAATTTCCACGCGTTTACGAGCGTGCTCGTAAAAACAGCGAGCGATACATCCACGCGCACGTAAAGGTTCACCCGCGAACTTTCTATACGAGATCGATGAAATTTTTCAGGGGACCGATCGTTCACAAACTTTCGTCCCATTCATGGATTATCGTGTAAGGTACTACGGAATCTGGGATACGGTTAGGGATAATTTAACCCTTTGACTGTGGCGCGATATTCATTTGTCTGTCGCATATCGTTATTGTTATAATAATAATAATAATGCCCTCCATTCCCCCCAAGGGGAGGAGAAAAATTAAATAATAATAATAATAATAATAATAACTGTTAGAAATATACATTGTATATTACTGTGATCGGTTTATGTTTGAATGCGCACGTATCCCTACCAGGGATCGCGCCGGATCGTATTCTTTTATTTTTAATCGTTATATAATTCGCAGGAGTTCTCGACATGAGGTAGTCCACGCACGTTATGCTGTATAATAATAACTAATAAATAATATACTCTTGAATCCCTCTCCGTCTTCTTCTTCTTTTTTTGACAATAACTTTGTTAACGGGTATGGAACCTTTTGGTACATAAAAATAGAGATTAGGTTTGTTACGAATCGTGTAGTATAATTAGATATTGTTAGACACAACTGTAAGGACATTGTGCCTAAAGCTGGTGTAAGATTTGAAAAAATGTAGAAAATCGCTGAATTTGTTAATTGCTAAGAATATACGATTTAGTGATTGGAATTGGGCATAAAGTGGCCAAGTGCCGAGACAACCACGCGACATCGTTTGAAGCAACTGACAAGTTCAGAAGTCCTTGATTGGCCGCGCCTCTAAGACATCCGACGAACTTTAATTTTCGTTCGGCTAGGACACACGGAAACCTTCCTCCAGCGGGCGCTTTAATTCCAGAAACGGGGAAAAAAGGGACGGTGTTCCAGGAGCCGGCCAACTTGAAGCCGTAAAGCGCAGGAAGCCTGGTTTTCACGAGGAAATTCGAGGGGGCGATTTAAAAACTTTGTATTCGCCAATGAAAGCCAGGCTCGAACGTTCCGTAGGAGGGACAAAAAGCAAATTGCTCGTACGAATGTCATTCATTTCTACTGCCTGTATAGGGCATGATATTTATAACGTGCCGGAGAGAAAAAAAGAAAGAAAAAATTAAAAACCTTTCCAAACGTTTAATTAAACTTCGATCTCGTAAATGGATTTCATTGCCGTTCTCTCTCTCTCTCTCTATCCACCTCCCCCTCCCTCCTTCTCATCTTCTCACTCACACACTCTCTCTCCCTTCCTCCCTCTCTCTTTTACACCCTGTCTCCTTCCCTCCCTCTTTCACTCACACTTTTTCTCAATCCCTCCTTCTCTCCCTCCCTCCCTCTATCTCAAACTCTCTTTCTCTCCCTCTCTCCCTCTTTCTCACACACTCTCTTCCCCCCTCGCACTCTCTCAAGCTCTCCCTCTCCCGCCCTCCCTACAAGACTGTAGACATTTAATCCTTTGAATTAATGTTATTGATAAACAATAACACGCTTTGCGTCAGTACAGTTCCTCTTCCAATTAATCATCCAATTTGTAGACCTTCCCATCGATCGCAGTGCCAAACGGCCAACTTTGCTTGTGCATTAACGATCACCGGGAACTTCGTCGTTACATCCGTGTAACTTTCCTCGTTCCGTTCACGATCGAACCGCAAAGCGTCGTTTTGCGATGCTTCCGAACGAACGACAGCTTTGAGGTCCCCGGGGACACGCGAGTCGAAAGGCGCGCGTGGCGATTTCGTGGAGAAGCGACGTAGCATTCAATCTGTTTGGTCGCTCGAAACGATCGGCTTCCGGTGGCGCACGCCATTTATCCGTTCGGAAACGAGGACCACAACCCGTTCCAGCGAAATCGCGTCCGTTTTTTCGATCCTTTACTGCGAAATCCTTTCACGGAAATTAATTAAATCGTTTTCGGAACGTTCTTCCTGAAAACCGAGGATTTTCACGGGGATTGGGCGGGGGGATATGACAAACCATTTATATATTTATTTATTTATTTATTTATTGGGGCAGATGACAAGCCATTTATTCATTTATTTATTGGGGCATATAAAAAGCCATTTATTTATTTATTTATTTATTGTGGCAGATGACAAGCCATTTATTTATTTATTTATTTATTGGGACAGATGACAAGCCATTTATTTATTTATTTATTGGGGCAGATGACAAGCCATTTATTTATTTATTTATTGGGGCACATGACAAGCCATTTATTTATTAAAGATTGAGAAAGGAATAGATAGTACAAGTCTGCAGAATTTGTATCAAAGTGAATCAAGCAGACAGGACTATTACTGGTTGGTTCCAAACAACTTACGTATTGTCATTTTGTAATAGTAGATATTGCCATCGAACAAATCGATTTTATCGGTGATTGTATTGGCATAAATACAAATTCTGGTGGTGGAATCGCTGAATCTGAGATCGGTTTTTAACTTAACGATAGCAAATAATGGGAATGAACGAAAGGAGCGTTAAAATTTAGTTAATTTAGTAAAGCTGGGCAATCAATGGCAATGCATGCAATGCATGCACTTGGTTTGATAAGCAGACCAAATGATACTTGCGTATTTCATACGGGGTTAAAACTGAATAAATAGTATAATGTCTTAAGAACACGAGGTTCACTGAGGTGTTCACAAAAACGCAAAATGAAACCCAAATTTCGATTAGCACGATGAACTGACTTATAATCGTAATACGACTAGCGTAAAATAATTTAGAGGTTTCGTTTAGGGAATTGAATTTGGAAATGGAAAGTGACGGGAAACAAAGGGACACGGCAGAGCGAGCGCACGTGTACCGTGATCCTTACGACGCCCTCGCCTCGTCCTGGTGGAAATTTAATAAGTTCCAAGGATCGAAGCAGCGCTGGGACGACGGAATCGACGTTGACGTAATTGCTGGAGAACCCTGGATTATCCGGAATAATCAGATTGTCCGTCCGACCCGCAAAAAGGCCTTGTTATTCCAGCCGACAACGGTGTTCCGAATAAAAATCGTTCCCCCTCCCCCCCACGGGTACCTAATCGCCTCTTGTCCCTTTTTATTTCCTTCATCTTCGACGGCTCGCTCTGTCCGACAGAGATGGGCGAACCGGAAGCGAAGGAGATACAGCGACCGGGTTAACGGGCGGGAGGTCGTTAAATTTCATTCTTGGCCGGGAGTCAGACAAGAAACGAAAACAACGTCTCCGTTTTTGGAGCGGTGCCACGGAAAAGGGAGGTGTTTGGCGAGCATCGGCCCGTAACCGCGGGATGGACGCGATCATCGACGTCCACGACCGACGCATTCTCGATTGTAAGGGAATCTGTGTCGACAGTTGGCGATTTACGACCCTGAAATTCGTTCAACTCGTAAGATCGCTTGTCCCGCGTTAACATTGTCGAATGGGAACATGGTGGAGCTGGAAAGATTGCATTTGGAAAAATTATGCGTCCGCGAGTAGTTGCCTAACGGGACTGTTGAATTGAAATAACCAAAGTCGCGGAGATGCGCTAAATGCTACGCGTGTTAGGGATGGGCAGAACGGGTACTTCGATTAACCCCTTAACACATTGTATGCCGGTGGCATCTGAGGCATTTAAAACTTGAGCGCCAGCACAGTATCGACCGCATAAAGCCTCGGCGCCGGCATAATTCGCTTGTTGACGACCAATGAGTAGGTGAAGAAAATATTAAAAATTTTATACATTATTGTAAAACACTAAAATTGGTTTGCATATTCATTATATGCAATTTAACGATAACGAAAAATAGAAACAAACAAATCGCCAAACAAAAGAATGTTGTATTATCGCAGACCCGGCGCTAAAGCGACAAACTTCCAAACCCGCGTTTTCGCGGGGCCGGCATACAATGTGTTAACCTACGATTTACGTTCGAGAATTTTGGGCCGAAAACATAAATAAGCTCGCGCAGCCTTAGAGGCATTCGCACGACTTGTATCACACCATTGCAGATTAATAATTTTGTATTACTAATTTTTGTATAAATAAACTTTTTGTAGTACTTGCATCTACCACAATTATTACATCAGGTTGTAATTACTTATCAAATATTTCACAAATATTTATAACTTTAGGAGGGCACCGCCGCTAATATTTATATTTGATCCGATCATTGTACGCGGGCTATGCCCGTCATTGTAGGTTAAGGGGTTAAATAAGAACAACTCGAGGTCCGCTTTCCGTAAATTCCTCTGAATGACTGCCTTTATTCTTTCCTGGTCGTCCTTACACTCCTAGGGTCGGGGGTTGGTCCGAAGATTACCTGCCCCCGACCGGTACACCTTTAGGTGGGGAGGTACAAATTAAATAATGCTTCTTTTTCCCAAATCCAACAGGGACGGTAGAAGGACGAGGGGGATACTTGTTAGATTCGTGGTAGAGAAAAGTAACGCACGTGTTCTTAATTTTTACAAAATGAAAGTAAACAATTTACTTATTATGTGGTTGATATGAGAAACACACACATTCTGTCGAGTCATGAAACATACTGCTGTTCGTGGCGTCCCACGAGACGCCGCCATTTAGAAAACACACACCCATACGATATACCTCGTCAAACTTCAATCATGTATCCTCAATTTAATAATACTTCACTTGCTCCGCCCAATTCTTTCTATCGCGCGTTGATATCCAATCCCATTCGTCGATGTCATCGTTTCGATCAATAGTGGAAATACGTGTATATAAATAGCATTAGGAAAGGTGGGCTTATAGAGACTAGAACCAATCAGATTCAAGTTCCTTTTGTTAACCAACTTTTCATGGACGTACAGTACATCGTATAGCGCAGAGCTGGAAAGATTGCACCTGGAAGAATTAAGAGTCTAGGTTCTTCAGTGAGGATAGGCACGTCTGATCTTTCATATATTTTCGACCTTAGCGTACTCATTGGCTAAAGCCCAAGTACTAATTTGTGAGGGTTACTTTATTTCTTTACAAAATAGTCTTTCGTTCGTAAAATACGGTTGCTGTCTTACTAACTAACTATGCCCTTTTTCTCATGCTTTTATGAGCGCATCCCCACTTTGCACTTTCCCGAAAAACAAACCTGCCGTTGGTTTCCCAACCCTTACTGAGGACCTCTGATTTATGGGGGCCCTAATGACCACTCTGGCCATCGTCACCCCTGATTATCTGGTTCCTCTTACTAATTTCAGTTACTAATAGTAACAAATAAGTATTAATCTCAACTACTAATATTAATAATCAAATTTACAATTACTAATAAGTCACCAGACAACAAGAACGAATAAGATGCGTCGAGATAAAGAGTTTAACTACTATGGCAACGTGTACCTGAATGTGTGAGGCTTCAGTAACGTGGAAATGTGAGGTTAGGCAAAGATAGAAAAGGTTCCCTCTTGCCTCTCTGTCATTCCAAACGCAATCTTTCCAGCAGTGCACTGTTCGCGGATTTCTCGCGACAATTTCAACCTGATACGGGCCATCTTTCGCGAGGAATCAACAATCGACGAAGTAACAGTTTGCCCACGCGAACCATAAGTGAAGCGGGTAACTTGTAGCGAAGTGTAAACGCCGCTCCATCGACCGAGCAGCAACGTCGTTTCGCTCGTTTTAGTCCGTCCAGGAGATGCAGTCAATTTACATCGTCAACCCTATCGCCGATGAAACCTCGAGGCCTGTGGCGTGTATTCCACGCGTAGAATCTCCGTTGCGAAATTCAATTTCGCCCGGGAGATCATTTTCGTGGGAAAAACGGCGGGTCGCGAGACAGATTTTTCAGTGAAAACTTAAGCGATATTCATTCAAAAATGTTGAGGTAAAAGGAATATTTATTTCTACCTGAAAATAATTTAAGGGACGCTACAGCCAGGTATAAACTGTTCGTACTGTCGTTGCGTTTTCCGGTTCTTTTCTGTTCCTATTGTGCATCAGTCGTATAGACACCACCGACGCTTTTTCAATAAATATACAGTGTATTCGGACGAAGCTGGGAGAAAATTGAAGGGGTAATTCTAAGACGAAAATCAAGAGTAACAATATTGCGTTTGACGCTTTGTTTATTAGTCGATAAACGAATTTATTATTAAGACAATTACTACTACTATTATATTACTATTACGACTATTATTTAATATTATTTACTATTACTGTTATATTGCTATCACGAATATTATTTACAATTATTTCCTATTACTATTATATTACTATTATCACCATTATTTACTATTGTTTACTATTACTATTATATCACTGTTACGAATATTATTTACTATTATTTACTATTACTATTATATTACTATTAACACCATTATTTACTATTGTTTACTATTGCCATTATATTGCTATTACGACTATTATTTAATATTATTTACCATTACTGTTATATTGCTATCACGACTATTATTTACAATTATTTACTATTACTATTATATTACTGTTATCACCATTATTTACTATTGTTTACTATTACTATTATATCACTATTACGAATATTATTTACAATTATTTACTATTACTATTATACTACTATTACAACCATTATTTACTATTATTTACTATTACTATTATATTACTATTAACACCATTATTTACTATTGTTTACTATTACCATTATTTGACTATTACAACGAATTAGCACGGTGTACGGAAACGCTAATTTCGACGAAACGTATGTTTACGCGACGTCGCGATGTTACAGTCCCGTTCGCCGGCTCTTGCGGGCATCCGATTTAACACGTCCACCCCCATCTTGCCGAGTTATCGATTTGACGTGCAACACCCTCTCTCCTGTTCGCTTCCACGCGGACATCCACGACTGGCATCGAGTTATAGCCGGTCGAGCGTGTTTTTCGTGACGCTGCGAATTTTTGCGGAACACGGCTTCCGAGAAACGCGAAATGACTTTTCCGTCCTGCACGCCGCTCAATATGGAGCAACGTAATGAAGTTACCGTTAATTTTTATCAGGACGTGCCTTAAATTAATTTTGAACGTCGAGCAAGACGAAAACAGAAGGATTTTTCATCGTGTCACGCTTGATGTAGGGCACATCTGTTGGAACACGTTTAAAGTTCCTCTTTCGAAGTCGATCCTGTTGCAGGACAGCGAATTTAGCGGATCGATGAGATCCGAATGGATCGTAAGCGAAGCCAAACGATAATTCGAGAATTAAGTTGAATTTTTAGCAAATGAAATTAAACTTTGGGCAAATAAATCTAAACTTAAGGCAAATAAAGTTAATCTTTAGGAAAATTTCAGATAGCACTAAATTTTATTTATATATAGTATTGCCGCATTAAATTAAACTTTTGGAAAATAAAATTAAACTCTGGGCAAATAAATCTAAACTTAGGGCAAATAAAGTTAATCTTTAGGCAAATGGAATTAAACTTTCAGGTAGCACTAAATTTTATTTATATACAGTATTGCCGCATTCAATTAAACTTTTGGAAAATAAAATTAAACTATGGGCAAATAAATCTGAACTTAGGGCAAATAAATCTGAACTTAGGGCAAATAAAGTTAATCTTTAGGCAAATGGAATTAAACTCTCAGGTAACACTAAATTTTATTTATATACAGTATTGCCGCATTAAGTTAAACTTTTGAAAAATAAAATTAAACTCTGGGCAAATAAATTTAGACTTAGGGCAAATAGAGTTAGTCTAACAGAAGTTGCTCGTAGGGACTATGGACACATATATGCGTTTGTTAATTTTTGTTCTCTTCACCTTATAACTTTTTCCGTGGTCACCCATTTCGGCGTTCACTTCTTAGTGCTGACGAAAGTTGCTCGTAGGTACCATGGACGAAAATAAGCGTTTACCAATTTTTTCAATTTTTCGCTTACTGCAACTTACTAATATAAAGAGTATTCTTACTCCAATACACCAGGGATAGCGCGCCGTCCCTTCGAAGCGCTTAGACCAAGAGTATTCAGCGCTCAAAGGATTAATAATCCTGTTTTTATTTTCTTTTATTATATTTTTAGTATTACTATATTCTATTCCGCTATACTTTTATTGCAACAAAGGATTGATCCCTTAAAAGGATTTATATTAAATTAAACAAAATGCAGCTGAAGGAACGAGCAAACGTCGCACCGGCAAGACGAATGCTTTAGAAACGTAAATTCAGCTGGAAATCGAGGTTTCCAAGCTTAGGCATCCGTCTTCGTTCGAATCCTCGATTCGCTTGCGAACCGTGCGAACGGAACTCGTATCGTCGGTCACGTAATCGATTCATTTGTATCCGTTACGAGTCCCGCCGACGCGACGCGACGTTCTCCGCGCGAGAAAAGGTCCTCGCTTCCGGTTCAACACGTTGAGCCCGGCAGTGAACTTTCCGTGTGCCCGGCGTCAATCCGTCTAATGAATCATCATCTTCTGATGATAACAACCGTACTACTCTGCAACGTTTGGAAGATAAAAATATTTCACTTCACGTTCCACTATCTTCTTCTCTTTCCGACATATTCAATGTTATGGGCAATAACTATTTTCAAAACTAAACTCAACCTTCTTTTTACGAATGTTGGAAATTGAATACAGAAATACTACGAAGCAAAAATTAACAATAAACCAGCTTTCTCTTAACGTACTTTCTCAAGGGCTTCTTTCAAAAAGCTAAGCCACATCTGGCATTTTAGAAAGTTCGAAAACATCGAGAAACAAAACTGCAGGGGCTGAAGGACCCGGACGGGGTTGTAAGAATTTCGACCACTGCGTTCTGCTAGTCTTGTGACAAAACTCGCTAGGTGCGGTCAAAATTGCCCTTCCTCGTGCTATATAAAAGTATCAATAAATTACCATAGTATTATTTCACAAATAAGAGTTCATTTCATTTAGCAATATTAAACCCCATTCCCAATAACGAACAATCTGTACACTACGGTAGGTTTTTTCCAATTGATCGCTTCTCGAAGGTACGTACGTGACTTTTTTTATACAACATACGAAAATATAGTGAACGGAATCACATGTACACCTAAAAGGCGTCGAAATTAGCGCAACAAAGAATAATTCCTTATTTCTGCAACTTTGTATCGTTCGCCAGCTGCCGACTGAACGGAAAGGACAGCAAAGTCGGCGCCGGGCTCAACGTGTTAACCGGCGACATCGAGATTTGTTTACGCGGACTGGGTCGCTGAAGGAACTCGTTACTCACCGGTTCCGCTGCGAACGCATCCGTGCACACGCGCGTGCGGCTACACACACGCGAGGGCGACACGCATTGTCCCGTCCGAGACGAGGGTAACAATTGAACACTCGTGGCCTCGCCATTATGGCTGAGAGTAATAATACGTCTTCGTTAGGTCACGGATGTACACCAGGCGAGGTAATGGGATTAGTAGAATGAGAAGAACGAAGGGCGCGCATTAATCACGGCGAAAACAGGACGAGAACGTTGCCTATGCTTCTGTGGCAATTCGTTGCCATCATAAATCGAGCCGAAAGTATTTTCTATTTGGCGAAAGTTTTACCCAGGCCTGGATAATGTCCGTTGACACGTGGCAATCAGACCTGGGTGAACTTCAAACGCGTCGTAACAAAATACTGTTCTCGGGGATTCTTTTCTTATTTTCCTTTTCGTTCTTTAGGTTTTCTTTCTACCAGCAACTTATGGTCACCTTGAACGAATTTCCGCTAGATTTTCACCAGAGTCCGGTCAGCCCTTTGTTTATATTTCGTGACCGGAAAGGCACAAACCCTTCGGTGCATACTTTCACTTTCTCTCCCATTTTTTTCCTACTTTTCCTACTGCACCTCTTTCTAATCTATCTCTATCTTACTTCCTTTATACCCTTCTTAAGGACTTGCTCTCGAGCGCCCGGGAACAGTTCCGTAAAATTCTTGTAAATAACATGCCGTTGCGCAGTACGCGACACGACACTTCATTCGCAGTTTTCAATTGTTGCAATCGAAATGAATTGAAAACGCCAGTTTTTGGTGTATATATTTTTTACACCTCCCTACTTTCGACATTCGACATTCGCACACACTTTCAGGAACCAATTGTGTGCGACCGTCGAGGGGCGCCTGTATACCTTCGCAGTGGTATGAATCGTTCATTGGTCAGACGCTGCTCACAATCAGTAGTGTCGCCATTAAATCTCCCGGCCCGAAGTGCGTCTGCACACGAATGTGCGCATAAATATAAATACACGTACACACACGTTATCGCGTAAAGGGGTGAGTATAATTTATTACGAATGCCTTACCCAGAAGGCATTCAGGGTTTCTGCCCATGAACGGATAAATGAATAAATAATACACGCCTATATCCATGTCAAAGTTAAACGCGTTTAAAGTCTGTTCGAATCCTGATTCACGCCAGCTAACCATCCCTGTTACTACTCCCTGTTACACATCTCTTTCTTACGTCGTGACACAAAGGTAAAGCGGGCTCAATTGGAGACGGAAACGAAGTCGCGTGGTTCTTTTCCTCCCATGTGGAACACGGTAATAGGGATCGGCGAAGAATGGTGCGAGAAAGTAACGGTTACAATGCGCGGGGTATTAGTTTTTTCTATTATACGACAGGGCTATTCATCTTTTGTCCGCTATTATCCGGCAACAGAGAAAAGAGAACGATGTAATAACACAAGCTTGATGTAACGAGACCTTGCAGGCCGCGTTCTTGAGGACAGGATATTTTTACGTCGTAAAGAAAGGAACAACACGTGGGTGAGGGTGAGCAAGGAGTCGTAATAATTGGGAGAGAGAAAGAGAGAGAGAATGTGAAAGAGAGGGGGGAGGGAAAGAAAAAGAGAGAGAGAGACTCGAATGTAATACGGAAATTCCACGTGTTGCTATCGAGGTCTGGATTTCTGCCAAACAACGCGATTCTTCAGGATCTTACAATCTTTCTATGGAATCCTGTCAATAACTGCGTAAGCGGTTTTTTATAGCCTAAGTGTAGAGATTTCGCTGCGACGATTATTCCTGATTTCGTGAAACAATTGAAGAGCCTGGCGTAAGAAATAGTGGTAATAATCCTACAATCATAGGTAAACTCGATTATAATATTTCGAGAGCATCGATAAGATCTCCACTAATATTTCAACCTGAATATCCGGTTTCGAGATTCACTAACATGGACCCTGTTAATCGAATTCTATCTGTAGCAAATTATCTTATTGCTGTGATTGACTTTTTCACTCATAATCCAAATTGATCTAATGATTTTTACTATGCCTGGTTGCTACTTTAAAACACTTTCAATGTGGTCAGAGAGATAATTTTGATAATTTCATCGCTCCACGTTTGCGATCTAAGGGTAACAAAAGATGAACACGACCAATTTCTTTTCATCGATCCAGACTACTTGTTCGAAGCGTTCTATTAAACCCCTGGCCGCCTCCGTGCATCGCTTGTTCAAACCGCCCGGAAACAAGCCGAGCGACGTAAAGACGAGCGACAAAGCAAATTACTGGAACGTTAAGACGATCGTTTCACGGGTAATTGCGGGGACCGCGGGAAGGATGGCCCGATAATGGGGATCGATCGGCGCTCATTAGCCTTGTGGGGCGACACCTCGCAAATCTTCTCGCGCAACCCAGTCTAACGAGTGTTTGCACACGCGACAGACAATAAGTCTTCGTTGCGCGGCGCTACGCTTCGTGTCGACTTAATTCGAGTTCAACCGAGTTTAACGCGTTGAATGCCACCGAGGGTCACCGATTCGGGTTAGGCTTCCTACTTTACCAAAGTACAATTTTTAATCAATTCAATCAATTCAACAGTGGTCCAAGACTAATTAATAACAAAAGTAAATAGAATCCACGGCAGCGCTTTGTCAAGGAAAAAATGGAAAATCTCGTTCGATTCAGTAAGTGTTAACACAGGTTGAATGCCACGGGGGTCACCGATTTGGGTTAGGTTTCTTGCTTTACCAAAGTACGATTTTTAATCACTTAAACAGTGGCCCAAGACTAATTAATAACAAAAGTAAATAGAATCCACGGCAACTCTTTGTCAAGGAAAAAATGCGAGATCCCGTCGGATTGACTAAATGTTAACACAGGTTTAATGCCACGGGGGTCACCG